>OX243815.1:35900484-35910484 GCA_945859605.1 Lumbricus rubellus | reverse complement strand
TCCTGACGAATGCCGCATCCCTGGCTGGATCCAGACGACCAATGCCAACAGGTTGCCAGGGAAACCGACGACGTACCAGACGACGGTGACGTAACGGTCGATGAAGGCGATCGACGGTCGATAGATGGCGTACAGTTCGTGTAACGATGGACCAATCACGAGGAGGCGCGATGAGTCGTTTCCGGATGATGTAGCGTAGTAATCAGTGGCCAGAGATGGAAGCGCCTGATCGTAACCGGATGTTACTGCTGACACTTCCGGTTGAGCGCCATCTTGCATCCATCCGTCGTCCATGTCTATGGTGCTGAAGAAACAATCGAATATGTTGACAAATGTTATAGCGCTGTAATATAAATACGCAGCTTCAAAATGGCGACTTCGTTCAGATGAGTGAAACGATGGCGATCCGTTCGAACATAGAAGCAGGTTTCAACGAAGAGAAAAATGCATTGTACATTTTATGATTGATGCCCATTTCCTATCATCCACAACTCATCAAAAGCAAACTAAGCCACACAAAAATAAGATGACTGCAGTCTCGTTATTCATGTCACGATGCGAGATATGAACAACGATATATCTTTGCCTGATGTGTGTGTGGAGGAGAGAATGAACGATTCATTTCGACGAAGTTGTTGATTGTCTCGGGTTCTCAGGCTGCTGCATTCGACACACACACACGCACACATACACACGCACACATACACACGCACACGCGCGCACGCACACACATACATACACACATACACAAACAAAATAAAATAAAATGGAAATGATATTCTCTTGATGTGACATTTGCATCGGGAAGTCGTGTTCGTGACCCATGCTGTGTGGTTTGACTGATTAATGGAAGACTCATACATGTATATCAAAGTCTAATTCTTTATCAGCTCATAATTACAGACTCAGTGACTGATATCCTGCAGTGATGAAAGTTTATTACAATGCAGTCTCTAAACGGATTCGATTTGAATCAGTCTTGAATGCGCGTTCTTATTAAACTTCTTTGACAAAACTCGAGATTCAGCATTTCTTAAGTTCGTGTAAAAAAAAGAAGAGACAAAGAATGCAAATTTGCAAGACATGGATCAGAAATAAGTTGTCGTCTAAGATGTCTACTCAAACCACCTCCGCTTTAAAGCGCTGCAGTCGTATGCCTATAAATATCTCCGACGCCGCTCGAGCGTCCAAAACGTTCGTTAGAACAAAGGTAGGTTTACAATTGATGGACTGCTACACCTTGTCATTCCCCGAAGCGCTGATCCATCAGAGACTTCATCAGTGAAGTATCATCACCACCACCACCACCACCACCACCACCAGCACCACCACCACCAGCAGCAGCAGCAGCAGCGACATTCAGCTTTTTAAAGATGTTGCAGCGAATGTCTGCCTTCCATCACAGGCGGCGAATTGAGGGCGGAGGAGGAGGAGGAGGAGGAGCAGGAGGAGGAGGAGAAGGAGGAGGAGGAGGAGGAGGAGGTTGTGGCGGAGGAGGAGGAGGAGGAGGTTGTGGCGGAGGAGGAGGAGGTTGTGGCGGAGGAGGAGGAGGAGGAGGTTGGGGCGGAGGAGGAGGAGGAGGAGGATGGGGCGGCAGAGGACACGCTCTCTTGCTGACTTAGTGCACTTAAACCTGCTTGACCATTGCGACGATAATTATTCTGCTTCGCCAGCTGACCATGCACGACATGTGTCCATCGTCTACTGTAGCATCGTCGTCGTTCTATACTCTATAGGCACGAGGCAGTGGATGTCAACGGTTGGTGATGGAGAGAGGGAGAGAGGGAGGCAGATGCTGCTGCTGCTGCTGCTGTTGCTGCTGCTGCTGCTGTATCTGCTGCTGCTGCTGCTGCTGCTGCTGCTGCTGCTAGAGAGTAGAGGGGGAGAGACGTCGGTCATTTGGCTCGCTTTGTATCAATCTGAATCTCACGACATCATCATCATCCGCTGCTGCTGTTGCTGCTACAACCTTCTTCTACTCAGATGCAAACCCTGCCGCAGCAGCAGCAGCAGCAGCAGCAGAGGTCGGTGGCGATCGTCGCATAATACTCTCGCAATGCAGATAATGCAATTCGCCAACCTAGCCAGACGCAGACACAGACACATACACAGATGCAGACACAGACACAGATACCGACACAGACGCAGACACTGTAGAAGGGTAGGTAATACTAGGTAGGGGTAGGATGACGGCCAGCCAGACTCAGATACATCAGCAGTACAAATTGGCTCATAGATATGATGAGAATATGGCGCTGACCGGTTGACTGGCTTACAATCATAAAGGTCAACTACATCTGATTGATAGACGTATGGGTTGGAAGGCTGACATGTGAAGATGTTGACAGGTCTATTGATAGATGGGCAAAATGACTTAAAGACAAGCAAAAGACAGACAAACAATGGACTAAATGCCATGTACATGTAGGCAGATTAAGGGTCACGAACAGTCATGATCAACCAGATACTTTTATACTGTGATTTGACAGCAGCGTTAAACACCTGTGACCTGGGTCTGTATGTGGTGTTCTAGGACAGCAGCAACCCAGACAATAACCCCCCCCCCCCGGCAATAACCCCGGAATAATAACCCGGACGCATATAGGCATTCCGTACCCGATTTCGTAGCATTACAAGCCATAACGCTTTTTCATTGGCCGGTTCCAGATTATGAATATTCATAACCAATGACGTGTTTCGTGCCTTATCGCGCGCTGTTGTTGCTGCTGTTGTTGGCATACGAGGGGAAATGGCCGATTGCGGTGCGCTTAAAGATATAAGGAGATTCCATTCGATAGTGAAGTAATCGAAAGTGTGAAGGTAGACTTCTAATCAGAGCACAAATAAAATGCAAAGGTTACGCGTTGTTACGTGCGTGCCAGCGAATATGTCATCCACCATCTAATCGCTTCAATAATACGCTGTGGTCACCAGCAGCTATAGCCTATGTGATGCATCAGGCGTCTGCTTCGTTGAATCAACCGTCTCCTGCGATACCAAAAATCAAAACTGCGCTACAGAAGTCATTACAATAGATTTTACTAGACTTCAGTTGCCTAAATTCGCACAAGTTGAAAATATTGTTCCACACATTCCCAATTGTAACTTTAAAAGCTCTAGTTTTATTCAGTTTTCGTGAACTGTCTCATTTTCCATGCCTACTGTTCGACAACGAGTAATATTTCGAGCTTAAGTACAGTAGTTCATGTCAATCTGAGTTCTAGTGAAAGTCACCCTAAATTTAAACCTATGTGTGGCCTATGCGCAATTGCATATAGGACTAAATACGTTTTATTAAGATGTGTGATGGTTATCTTCATTCAGATTGTTCAAAATTGTTTATTTTGGATCATGAATCAGAACCCTTTGCATCCACGTTCACAGACCTTCTAATTCCACGTTCTGACTTCCTGACAGGAATAGCTTTAAAGAAACACTTATGTACAGTTAAAAACTAGCAAAAAGGTAATTGTCCTCCGATTGGAAGTAATTTACCATGGAGGATGGGAAAGGAAAGAAGTGGTTGTGGCGTTATGCAGTTCTAAAAATACCCTAAAACAGCCCTGTAAGAGTGAACGTTAGGCCTACTGCTGAATTATGAATAGCCTAAGTAGACCTGCCAATAAAAGCATTAATATGAATGCAAGTAGCCTTATGGCTGTAAATGATAGAAAGGCATTTGCTAAAAACATCAGTGTTACTCTGTTATCATTGCTTATCAATAAATAATATTATCTTTATTCAACAATACAGTTGACAGGCGGCAATCTATAGTCTAATGACAATTTGCCACGATTCAGACATAGCGTAGTCTAAACATTTAGTCTACAGCTTGACCTACCTGCCAATTGCTTACATTTTAAATACAATTATTAAACTAAAATCGGGTGTTTAAAATTTTGGGTGAGGCAGTATAATAATAATTTTTGTCTATTCAACAATCCGGTTGAAAGACCGCAATCGGTTACAGTTGAAACAATTTGCAGGAACTCAGATTACAGAGTACATAAATCTTAACTATACTAGCTGAACAGACATCCTGCAATAGGCTACATGGAGCTAAACAGTTTGATTACAAAGCATATCCGCCCAATAATAAATCACGCAATGCAGCTTTATCCTATTATATGCAAAACTGTTTGGTGTAGGCTATCAATTTATTAAAGCACTTTATAAATCTTAGCAGGTAACTGCCATATATCCTACTAGGCGTAATGGACGCAAAGGCTGCGAGTTATTAAACATAATAGCCTAAGATTAATGATATTGCCAACGCAAGCCGCAGTGTGTAAACAAAACGTGCTTAATGATGTCACTGGTTATGAATATTCATAATATGGGATCCGCCAATGAAAAGGCGCTTAAGGCTGACAATGTTACGAAATCGGGTACGGAATGCCTATATGCAACCCGGACACTAACCCCCGAACAATAACCACATATATTGATATACACATATTGATGTAGATATAATATATCAATATAATTATGTGGTTATCGTTCAGGGTTAGTATACAAATAATGCATATCAACCATGCAGTTTGTAAGTTAATTTATTAGACTATAATTATCTCTTTGTCCTGCAATGTCGTAGGCCTATATTCGATTGGAAAAGTGCACCAGCCAATGACATGTGTGGTCATTTAAATTATATACATGTATCGTATGCATGTAATATTGTATGTACATGTATGTCACCACAAAATAATCATCTCTTGCAGTTGAGACGACGTCACGCATTCTACAGTGATGTCACGTGCTCACTCCGCATCGTCTCCCATAAAGATGGATCTCTATAGTGACGTAAGTGTCGTGCCGATTAATACCCATTGGAGACTCGGATCTATTCAATTTAACATCATTCATATTCTTATTCATCTGCAATGGACATTCGTTTTTACTGTTGCCAAATAATTATTATCTCCGATGTGGAGACGCGTATTTCTCTTTTGACATCACCTCACGACCATTCGTCTTCTTTCAGAACGTGTTTCTGTACTAAGACCACGGCTGACGGCACAAGGTGACAACGTGTTTCTATACAACGATAAATAAATATGATTCATCTTGAATTGTGACACATTTTCTTTTCCTTCCTACTCATCTCTAACGTCGAAATAGTTTTACTTTACATCATTTTCATTCAATTTCTGCAAATTATGAATTAACAATTACCAATTAAGGCGTTTCCCAATGCGACGTCATTCTTACTCATACACACGGTCATCTACTGTCTCTATCTCTGTATCTGTTTCTGTCTCTGTCGCTCTGTCTGTCTGTCTGTCTGTCTGTCTGTCTGTCTGTCTGTCTGTCTGTCTGTCTGTCTGTTGGTGGGTCAGTCTGTCGGTCTCTTTCTTTAAGTGGACAGACTCCCTGCATGTGCATTGACCTAACTGCGGTTTGATATGCATGCGTCTTTGCCTCTTTGGTGATATACTGGCACTGTAGAAGTTGCTAATTAAGAATAATTAATCACGATGTTGAGTATTTTATTGCACCACTTTTGCAAGTGTTTGTCGAAGACTGCAAAAGTCACCAGAGACTCCGATAAGCCCTATATGCCTACAATGCATGTGCGATTGTGCGTAACACTTGATTAAATAGCAAAGATTGAAAGGGCGATAAATGAGGGAACGTCGTATCACACAAACGGTAGAAAAGTGCTTCATAACATAAGATGGAAATATTGAAGGAATTTGTGACAAATTGCTCTCAGAAACGGTCATAATTATTGGTTTCATTTACCGTAATCCAACCTTCCTAAGCAGTTTCCACCATGCACAGCTGTGGCTGTTTTTCTGTCCGTTAATACCGTTACGGTGCTTGTGCGTGTGAGTGAGTGCGCCTATAGCCTATAGACCTATAATTTTATATATATATATATATAATGTCATATATAGATATAGGCTGCACATTAAGTTTGCCAGATGGTGAAGACTAGATCTGTCCACACACACACACACACACACACACACACACACACACACACACACACACACACACACACACACACACACACACACACACACACACACACACACACACACAAACACACACGCACGCACGCACACACACACAAACACACACGCACGCACGCACACACTGCGTCTTTATTGCAATACTCAACTCTCATCACAATGCTGATGACGCCTGCAAATATGGCTGATGACAAACCGAATGCATTAGATGACGAACAAATCTGAATTGTTAAAAAACATGGTTTGACTATTCTTCAAATTTAGTTGCATGCAGCGAGTATCTTTGATTAAAACTTTACGTAGATAACCTGCACAGCAAAAACATCCATCAGGCAACTTAAATTACGCAGTGCTAATGAATCGGTCAAAATGAAAATTTCTCTGCGTTGTGTGTTCGTATTTGGTATCTCCATTCATTTCGGACATATATATATATATTATGATCTATCACAACTTTTTCTGCCTAAATGAACCTCATCAATTTATTCATTCATTTCAAGAATTTATGTAGTGCCCCTACAAGAAGTCCACTCCGAGAACCGAGAACTCGATGCATGCTCCGACTTAATTGATATAAGCACAGAAAGTAGCGTTTACGTCAGAAATTAATTGACTCGCCAGTGGCAAAGGGATATAATATTATATATATATAAATTATATACAAATTATATATACATGTATATTATATAGTCACGTGAGGAATCACAGTCAACGATTATTTTCCATCCATCGTTGGTCATAGACTCATAGGTGATCATTGTGCAATGTGTGCCGCTGCCCACCGGGTCTCAATCCGTCTAAAAGGATTGATCATGATCTAGAAAACCGTTGAACGGCATGCAGGTCAGAGAAGAAGGTCAGGTAATCGTCGTCTGCCTGTCTCTAGCCTAGAGTCCTATAATTATATAATAGGTCGAAAGGTGAACCGTGATCAGTGGCAGTGAACATCACTTTAATGATCTGCGTCGCTTTGTCTTTTCACCATGACAGAAAATAAAACCAGGTTATAATAGACGACATATAACTAATTATTATTATTATTATTATGTGTGAGTCTGGCCGTGGGGATCGAATTCTTATCGTAGACCACGAGGCCATCCATGATATATGTTCCATCAGGCCCGGATTAACCCCTCGGGGGGCCCGCCGCCATATTTTCAGGGGGCCCCTAATTTACCATTACCTTCCGTCACCACACTCCACGGGCCCATTGAGACAAACAAATAGCAGGGAAGCCATAATATTAATAATCTGCAGCCATACCTTTATATAGGCCTACGTAGGCCTACATGATTCGATTGACCCAGGAGAGCTCGCCATCTTTTCGCAGCAGCTGAAGGTTTTTCTTACTGCTTGCTCATCATCACAAATGCCGACATTTCCAGTATCGGAATTTGTTACGCATTCATGTTGAGAAACCAAACTGAAGAAGGCTCAGCTTTTAACCACCTCGACAACTTACATTTATTTTAGGCCTTCCCTATAGCAAACGCCTAGCATAATCAGAGTTTCGCGTTTATTAAATCCTCTGTAGACTTGTACACTCGGGTCGTGGACACCAACACCACCGCTGACCGCAATAGAAGCCCCACGCTCGGGTCTCGATCCATGTAGCCTAAACTGATCTAGACTTCCACTCGGACACACTACGTACCATTATATATTATATTTCACAGCTGTCGTAGGCTATAGGTTGATATTATGATATACTGCATGTCACATTCCTCCTCAGAAGACGAGTGACCACCTCCACTACGGGCCTACGGGTTTGGCAAAATATAATCTGTTATTGACCAGTTTACAGTAGTTGTGATTTTCAGTGGAATGCAAGCCCGTATGCATAGAGTATGGTCTCGGGCATCCATGATTCGCCCAATTTATCATCCTACAAGTCAGAGCCAGCTTTGGTCGGCTTTAGACAGAGAAACATACTTTCAATTGGCGCCATTTTGATACTATTAGCGGTTCTTTCCTAAAGGTAGGGTGACTACGCCTCTGCCTTGGCTGCACAACTTTCAGCGATAATTTCCTCTCCCCCTCTTCAGGATCGTCCCTCCCTCAGGCTCCCTGGTGTCAAATGAGTCATCGTGGCATGCAGGGAGTGCGTGAAACATATAGGCCTAATACGGAGTTCTAGTTATACGAAAGTGGGTGAGAAGTTCAGAGGCACTGACAAGTGACAATTTACAGTTCACTCTTCCCCTCTCTGCATCCACACTCAATTGAGATGGCCGTGATCCACGCATCCATGTAGTCTAATAGCATTCCTCTTCGACATAATTATCATAGATTGCCTTTGTAAGACTGAGCCAAAGATAACATGATACACCTTGCGCATGAATGTGCGGACCAATTACAGAGTTCAACCGAATCTCTACTTTGTCTACGTCTGTCTGTTCGTCTACATGTATGTCTGACTCTTCTTAGAAGGCCGATCTCTCCCTCTCTGTCCGCCTGTCTGTAACTCTGGCCTATCTCTTCTAAAAGTAGGCCAAATGGAATACCGACAAAATCATAAATCAGAGCTGGCACAAACATAGAGGCCAACATAAATAAAATTGTTTTTCGCCCTAGGAAGAAAACAATGACCAATGGACGCAAAATTTACACACTGTCCTTGAAGCAAATTTGAATAAATGGGAAAATGCACAATAAAAATTATTTTTTGCAGACGCGGGGGGCCCTCTGACGACGGGGGGCCCGCCGCCATGGCAGACATGGCATACTGGTTAATCCGGCCCTGTGTTCCATAATCCATAATCCATGATCCATGATCCATGATCCATGATCCATGATATATGTTCCATAATCCATGATCCATGATCCATGATTTAGGCAGAAAAGGTTGTGATATAAAGTAATCAAAGAAAAAGGACAGAATAGACAAGAATGGTGTCGTCGTAATCTTGAACCTGCCTATCAGTGCCTAAGGGCAGAACACTAAAGAAGAAATAAACTGAGTTTACTCTTTCTTTAGCAAGTGCTCTTTGACTTCATTGCCGAAAAGTCAAGAAGGAAAGCCAATGTTATTAAAGATGCCAGAAACATCTGCGAAGTGACTAAATAATGTGAACTCCAAGATGCCGAGACAAATCGAAACGTGTGCCTTATATTTTCAGAAATTGAATCTGTGTAGGCCAACAAAGACAAAAAATCTCAAATATAGAGACATAATACGGACAGACTGAAGCGGCTGAACAACCGATTAATTTCTATTACAATTTCAGACATCAAATGGAATATGTTGGTTTTGATCTATTCAAAGGTTCCAACGGAATCAGGTCAGCTTTGAGAGTCGATGGTTTGACCTCTCTACTGTAGTAAACGAAACTTTTGTCAATAGTAACGGAACAAAAAGAGGCCAACCGTCAACTAACCCCAAGGAGCAGGCGATGCCATACGAAGTTCAAAGGTCAACTTACATGTAACTCAACTAAGAGGCATCTCTCGCTTCTTTGGCTCATTAGAAACAGTGAGTCACGTGATTGTTACCATAGAAACGCCTTTCAGTTGATGTTTCTCTGTTCTTGACCCACATCTATAACATCACACGGTTATGCGCTTCCCCCCCCCCACTATTCTGCAGCCAGCCAGACACTTATGACTACAACATTGACTACGATGCAATCTATGTTCAGAATGTTCGCCCGACCGTCTGTCTACATTAAATGTAGACAGAAATTTGTTTTTCGCCCTAGGAAGAAATTTTCTGGATTTATTATACATAAATTACGATGCGTGTATGTTTGCATAGAATCTAATTATATAGTGGATAATGTTATACAACATGTGTATGTTTGCATAGAATCTAATTATATAGTGGATAATGTTATACAACATGTGTATGTTTGCATAGAATCTAATTATATAGTGGATAATGTTATACAACATGTGTATGTTTGCATAGAATCTAATTATAGTGTGGATAATGTTATACAACATGTGTATGTTTGCATATAATCTAATTATATAGTGGATAATGTTATACAACATGTGTATGTTTGCATAGAATCTAATTATAT
>OX243815.1:35887984-35895484 GCA_945859605.1 Lumbricus rubellus | reverse complement strand
ATCATCATCTGTTGTCATAATTATCATCTATTGTCATAATTATCATCTATTGTCATAACTATCTATCTATTGTCATAATTATCTATCTATTGTCATAATTATCATCTATTGTCATAACTATCTATCTATTGTCATAATTATCTATCTATTGTCATAATTATCATCTGTTGTCATAATTATCTATCTATTGTCATAATTATCATCTGTTGTCATAATTATCTATCTATTGTCATAATTATCATCTGTTGTCATAATTATCATCTATTGTCATAACTATCATCTGTTGTCATAATTATCTATCTATTGTCATAATTATCATCTGTTGTCATAATTATCTATCTATTGTCATAATTATCATCTGTTGTCATAATTATCTATCTATTGTCATAATTATCATCTGTTGTCATAATTATCATCTATTGTCATAATTATCATCTATTGTCATAATTATCATCTATTGTCATAACTATCTATCTATTGTCATAATTATCTATCTATTGTCATAATTATCATCTGTTGTCATAATTATCTATCTATTGTCATAATTATCATCTGTTGTCATAATTATCTATCTATTGTCATAATTATCATCTGTTGTCATAATTATCATCTATTGTCATAATTATCATCTATTGTCATAATTATCATCTATTGTCATAATTATTTATCTATTGTCATAATTATCTATCTATTGTCCACGAATCAATCAATGGCACAACAGTTGCAAATGACAGATGACAGAGATGGCGAACATCGAGATTCTAGAACGAATGGCATCTTCTGTGATCATTCGTTAGCTGTGATCACGAACCTGTGCACATACTAATTGAAGCAGCAACAGAGGTTGGGATGACATGCAATGCAGGAGGACAAGCATAGGACAAGCAGAGGACAAGCAGAGGACAAGCAGAGGACAAGCAGAGGACAAGCAGATGACAAGCAGAGGACAAGCAGAGTACAAGCAGAGGACAAGCAGAGTACAAGCAGAGGACAAGCAGAGGACAAGCAGAGGACAAGCAGAGGACAAGCAGAGGAGAGAGATCGCGGCCATTCTTCTGTCGTCGTCCTATCCTGCTAATTAGAAGGACAGACTGTCAAGGCCAACGAAGAATCCATTTCGTGTACAAATGAACTTGGATGAAGGCTTCATTTGTTATAAGCAAACGTTACTCATGCCAGAGGGCATGCAGCCGGAATCTGGTGAGGCCTAATGTCGCTCCACCTACCCTCAATTTCCTCCATCAAAATTCCTGCATAGAGTGGAGAACTGACGGAAGCTGGATGATTCATATGCAGTCGTCATGAGCTGCTGCTGCTGCTGCTGCAGCTGCTGCAACTGACGCATCATTTCCGCATCATTTCGACCGATCACTTGAATGATGCGATGACGACGACGACGACGACGACGAAGCACGGTGAACGTCGGCAGCGAATTGCAAACAGTAAGATCAACAACTGACCACGTATGCAAATGCTACAAGAAAGGACTGTTTTGAATGAATGCAGTGAATGAATGCAGTGAATGCAATGAATGAATGCAGTGAATGAATGCATTGAATGAATGCATTGAATGAATGCAGTGAATGCAGTGAATGAATGCAATGAATGAATGCAGTGAATGCAGTGAATGCAGTGAATGAATGCAGTGAATGAATGCAATGAATGCAGTGAATGAATGCAGTGAATGAATGCAATGAATGCAGTGAATGATTGCAGTGAATGAATGCATTGAATGAATGCAATGAATGCAGTGAATGAATGCAGTGAATGAATGCAATGAATGCAATGAATGAATGCAGTGAATGAATGCAGTGAATGAATGCAATGAATGCAGTGAATGAATGCAGTGTATGAATGCAATGAATGAATGCAGTGAATGAATGCAGTGAATGAATGCAGTGAATGAATGCAGTGTATGAATGCAATGAATGAATGCAGTGAATGAATGCAGTGAATGAATGCAATGAATGCAGTGAATGAATGCAGTGAATGAATGCAATGAATGCAATGAATGAATGCAGTGAATGAATGCAGTGAATGAATGCAGTGTATGAATGCAATGAATGAATGCAATGAATGAATGCAGTGAATGAATGCAGTGAATGAATGCAGTGTATGAATGCAATGAATGAATGCAGTGAATGAATGCAGTGAATGAATGCAATGAATGCAGTGAATGAATGCAGTGAATGAATGCAATGAATGCAATGAATGAATGCAGTGAATGAATGCAGTGAATGAATGCAGTGTATGAATGCAATGAATGAATGCAGTGAATGAATGCAGTGAATGTATGCAGTGAATGAATGCAGTGAATGAATGCAGTGAATGCAGTGAATGAATGCAATGAATGAATGCAGTGAATGCAGTGAATGAATGCAGTGAATGAATGCAATGAATGCAGTGAATGAATGCAGTGAATGAATGCAATGAATGCAATGAATGAATGCAGTGAATGAATGCAGTGAATGAATGCAGTGTATGAATGCAATGAATGAATGCAGTGAATGAATGCAGTGAATGTATGCAGTGAATGAATGCAATGAATGAATGCAGTGAATGCAGTGAATGAATGCAATGAATGAATGCAGTGAATGCAGTGAATGAATGCAATGAATGAATGCAGTGAATGCAGTGAATGAATGCAGTGAATGAATGCAATGAATGCAATGAATGAATGCAGTGAATGAATGCAGTGTATGAATGCAGTGAATGAATGCAGTGAATGTATGCAGTGAATGAATGCAGTGAATGAATGCAGTGAATGAATGCAGTGAATGAATGCAATGAATGAATGCAGTGAATGAATGCAATGAATGAATGCAATGAATGAATGCAGTGTATGAATGCAGTGAATGAATGCAGTGAATGAATGCAATGAATGAATGCAGTGAATGAATGCAGTGAATGAATGCATTATGCAGTGAATGAATGCAGTGAATGAATGCAATGATTGAATGCAGTGAATGGATCCAATGAATGAATGAATGCAGTGAATGAATGCAATGAATGAATGCAATGAATGAATGCAGTGAATGAATGCAGTGAATGAATGCAGTGAATGAATGCAGTGAATGAATGCAGTGAATGAATGCAGTGAATGAATGCAGTGAATGCATGCAGTGAGTGAATGCAATGAATGAATCCAATGAATGAATGAATGCAGTGAATGAATGCAATGAATGAATGCAATGAATGAATGCAGTGAATGAATGCAGTGAATGAATGCAGTGAATGAATGCAATGAATGAATGCAGTGAATGATTGCAGTGAATGAATGCAGTGTATGAATGCAGTGAATGAATGCATTATGCAGTGAATGAATGCAGTGAATGAATGCAGTGAATGAATGCAGTGAATGAATGCAATGAATGAATGCAGTGAATGAATGCAGTGTATGAATGCAGTGAATGAATGCAATGAATGAATGCAATGAATGAATGCAGTGTATGAATGCAGTGAATGAATGCAGTGAATGATTGCAGTGAATGAATGCAATGAATGAATGCAGTGAATAAATGCAGTGAATGAATGCAGTGTATGAATGCAGTGAATGAATGCATTATGCAGTGAATGAATGCAGTGAATGATTGCAGTGAATGAATGCAGTGAATGAATGCAATGAATGAATGCAGTGAATGAATGCAATAAATGAATGCAATGAATGAATGCAGTGAATGAATGCAGTGAATGAATGCAGTGAATGAATGCAATGAATGAATGCAGTGAATGAATGCAGTGAATGAATGCATTATGCAGTGAATGAATGCAGTGAATGATTGCAGTGAATGAATGCAGTGAATGAATGCAGTGAATGAATGCAGTGAATGAATGCATTATGCAGTGAATGAATGCAGTGAATGAATGCAGTGAATGAATGCAGTGAATGAATGCAGTGAATGAATGCAGTGAATAAATGCAGTGAATGAATGCAATGAATGAATGCAGTGAATGAATGCAATGAATGAATGCAGTGAATGAATGCAGTGAATGAATGCAATGAATGAATGCAGTGAATGCAGTGAATGAATGCAGTGAATGAATGCAGTGAATGAATGCAATGAATGAATGCAGTGAATGAATGCAGTGAATGAATGCATTATGCAGTGAATGAATGCAGTGAATGATTGCAGTGAATGAATGCAGTGAATGAATGCAGTGAATGAATGCAGTGAATGAATGCATTATGCAGTGAATGAATGCAGTGAATGAATGCAGTGAATGAATGCAGTGAATGAATGCAGTGAATGAATGCAGTGAATAAATGCAGTGAATGAATGCAATGAATGAATGCAGTGAATGAATGCAATGAATGAATGCAGTGAATGAATGCAGTGAATGAATGCAATGAATGAATGCAGTGAATGCAGTGAATGAATGCAGTGAATGAATGCAGTGAATGAATGCAATGAATGAATGCAAAGTGTGTCTGTCCGCTGTTCGTTTTTCTGTCTCTCTGTCTGTCTGTTTGTCTGTCTATCTGTTTGTCTGTCTATCTGGTCTGTCTATCTGTTTGTCTGTCTGTCAGGCTGTTTATCTTTCTGTTTGTCTGTCTGTCGATAGTGCCTAAAATGATCTTGCATTCTTAATCTGACATGTTTCTTTCTGTTTTTGCGACCTCCACAATGTGTTTGTTTAGTACGTCACGTGATCTACATCTGAAGCCTTTCTCATCTTTCTTTCTTCCTTCAATCTACACTTCTTCTTCTTCTCCTTCTCCTTTCTTCTTTCTCCTTTCTCCTTCCTCTCGTCATATTCCCTTTGCATTCCTGCCTCTCTGCCTCTCTGCCTCTCTGCCTCTCTGCCTCTCTACCTCCCTGCCTCTACCATTCATCCTCTTCTCCTTCCATCTTTTCTTTTCCTGCTTCGGATCATCTGAAGACCTGGGTGGGACGGAAACAATTACTACAGCGGCGCTTAATGAGGAAACCATAAGAATTGTCTCGACGTCTTTGAGGTCTTCTGAGGAGACTGAGGCAGTGGTGGCGCTGGCGTCGCTCGTTGCTCGGCCATCTATCCGCCGCCGCCTCCGCCATCGTTCACATGAAATGCACGATTGAGGAATTGAGGATTGTCGTTCCTAGAATCGCTTCAATTCGCTCTCATCAAATGCCGTTTACAAGCAGCCATCACAAATCCTTTGATATCATAAAGTTCAATCAAGTTCAGTTGCTAAATTTATAAGTACTCAGTCGCCATTGCATATTGGTCGACAGTTACAATGACGATCAAATAATTATGTAGGACAATATACATCTCACTTTTGAATGTATACAGACTGCGTTCCATTCATGTATATTGGTCTATAACAAGGACTGGATTTCTCTCTGCATGGAAGTTCACTCATCGATAATTCCAGAGGAAGAAAACAAAGATGTCATTGTCAAACGCTACACGGTCTCTGTTTTCATAATCATACTAGTGTCGACGACTATTATAGACTGGTCTTTCAAAAGTAATAGATCTAATTGTAGCATAGAGTTGAATGGTTTGATGATCGACAGAACAGAAATTGAATGCACTCAAAACGAGTCAACGCATTTTCCCCCCTCTCTGCTATTACCGTATATGCTATCTTGCTTTGCGATTCGAAATGTGCAATTCACTTGACTAAGCAACAGTTACTGACTCAGATGCAGCGTCCGAATCCTCGACGGCATCAGCGTCTGTTCGTACGTCGGACGTAAACATGGCGTAAAATCTCTTTTTATACATGACCTAAATCTCTGTTTCATTTCGGTGTCACGTTGTTATATAAAAGGCAGTAGACTAAACGTTGACCTAATTAACGTTGCTGCAGTTTTCTTGATCTTATAAACTCAGGCAAATGCACGTTTAGTATGAAACTCCACATAATATTATCTGAAATTGAACCATGGATGGGTTCTACAAGCAGTCGTGAGACTCGTGACGGGCAGCATAACTAACACTTATAGGTCTACTACTTGGAAATTAAACCAAAACGCACATGCGCATTCGTCATGATTAGCTATGGATAGATTAGAGACGCCAACCTCTTCTGGATTATCTCCCCTGGGAAGAGAGGTGCATCTTCTGGATTGTCTCTCCTGGGAAATGTATAAATTCTTCTGGTCAAAAATAAGTAAACAGATTTCCGTTGGGATTCTATGTGGAAGAAAGACTCCAACTGACTTTTGTAGTCTGAACTCTGAAAACAGCCATGCTTATAAAATTCACAAAATGTAAACTTGCAAACTGTTGCAGATCATATTAATTCTGATTAAAACAAAGAGGCAAAGGATAGCAATGCAAGAATTGCAATGACTTTATTGAAGGGTACAGATAAATAGCCATCTTTCCCCCTTTCACTTTGTTAGCCATCTTTCCCATTCACATAGTTAAACATTTTCTCTTTTTCACATAGTTGGCCATCTTCCCCCGTTTCCTTTGAGCTCCGACTGCCCGTCCACCTTCCTGCCTGAGAATCCAATGAACGGCCTTCGAATGACTGATCCGGTCATTGCCCTCTGTCGCCAATAACGCTTCCATTGAGTCGTAGAACTTTACATGAGCGTCATTATTAGCACAGCTTATCACTTATAGAGTGCGATAGAGACAGAGACAGACAAGTGGACATAGGGAGAGGACAAGAGAGAGAAAGAGAGAGAGAGAGGGAGAGGGAGAGAGATAGGGAGAGAGAGAGGGGGGAGAGAGATAGAGACAGAGAGAGAGAGAGAGAGAGAGAGAGAGAGAGAGAGAGAGAGAGAGAGAGAGAGAGAGAGCGAGACAGACAGACAGACAGACAGACAGACAGAGAGAGAGACTGCAGTCATTCGTTTCACAATGAGACGACTTAGCGATGTGATGATGTGTAGAGTAGAAGAATAGCAGACGACGACGATCAACTGCAGCAGACGTAAAGATAGATTGGTGGCGGAAGAAGAGGGTCAAGTGCGCATGTCGCTGCTTCCATGCATAAACACATCGCTGACCTCGTTGATAAAATAATGCAACACACACAATGACCTAGAAAGACTCTGAGACGGACAACAAGCATGCACTAACATTGCACTATTATAGGTTCAAACAGACTCTAGCAGAGGAATACGTGCAGAACGAAGACTACAGCAGGAACAACTACATCAGGAGCAACAACAAAAACAGCAGCAGTATCAGCGGCAGCATCAGGAGCAGTATCAGCAGCAGCACCAGGAACCGTATCAGCAGCAGCATTAGGAGCAGCAGCTGTATGCTATTTGTTTGACGCTTCGCGACTTCGATTGCAAGTGTTTCAAGCGGTTTGACAGAACAGCAAAGGGGAAGAAACGGAACCAACAACATGGCATGATTAATACGATTTATACATGACTGCGTTTACTATGCTTGGCACAAGATGACCATAGAATGGCACAAAATGACCATAGAATGGCACAAGATGACCATAGAATGGCACAAGACGACCATAGAATGGCACAAGATGACCATAGAATGGCACAAGATGACCATAGAATGGCACAAGATGACCATAGAATGGCACAA
>OX243815.1:35705484-35877984 GCA_945859605.1 Lumbricus rubellus | reverse complement strand
ACACATTTTCCTTGCGAAAAGAAGCAATTCATATTAGAAATTTTAAAAAGTAAAACTGAAAAATTTACACCAAGAAACCTTTGTGAAAAATACCTATGCATGTTCTTAACTTCCCGCTTTGCATTTGTTGTCCTTCTGCTAAAAATTTTTTTAACGTTCGCCATCGTGTTTTGCCACCTCCTGCAAAAATTTCTGCGGGCGCCCATGCATATATACATGTATGTGTACAAGTGTGTGTGTGTGTGTGTGTGTGTGTTTGTGCATGTGTGCGTGCGTGTGTGCGTGCGTGTGTGTCCTTCCCAATGCGCAGTCTACCATCAGGATCGATTAAAAGGATTTCGTTGTCTGTAGCTAGCCAATCAAAATTAAATGTAAATAGCCGCAGAAAAACTGAGATGATCGTCGATGTATAAACTTACATGGATCGTGCTTTGCAACCGTCAAAATCTATTTCCTTCTGGTCAGGCTCGACCTTAGCAGCGATTCATACGAACGAACGAACGAACGAACGAATGAACGAATGGGTGAATGGATGGACGGACGGACGGATGGATGAACGGACGGACGGATGGACGGACGGACGAGGAGAGAGACAGAGAGAGAGAGAGAGAGACAGAGACAGAGACACAGAGAGACAGAGAAACAGAAAGACAGAGAGACAGACAGACAGACAGACAGACAGACAGAGAAACAGAGAGACAGACAGACAGACAGAGAGACAGACAGACAGAGAGAGAGACAGAGTGAGAGAGAGAAAGAGAGAAAGAGAGAGAGAGAGAGAGAGAGAGAGAGAGAGAGAGAGAGAGAGAGAGAGAGAGAGAGAGAGAGAGAGAGAGAGAGAAGAGAGAGAGAGAGAGAGAGAGAGAGAGAGAGAGAGAGGGAGAGGGAGAGGGAGAGGGAGAGGGAGAGGGAGAAGGAGAGAGATAGAGACATCCTGCAAATCAGTACAGACGGTCTTAGGATGGCAATTGCCAAAGAGAAGAAACTTGACATCTTTATGGCGACTATTATTTTCTCGGCAGTTCCGCGTCGGTTCAGATGCCTTTTATTTTGACCCGTTTGTCTTTATAATTAGCAGGTCGAAATAATGGGATATGACATTATGGCCTACATCATAAGAAGGCCGAGACAGACCAGACAGGTGACTAAGTGTGTGAAGAGTGAAGACGGACGAAATTAGGTCTAGACTGTAGAATAAATTGTCTTGCGGGCTAAAAAACAGGTTCCTATGCTTCACTTGAATATTGATTCGCTGTACACGTGACTGCTTTTAGAGTTTAGAGTTTGACGAAATACACTAAACCTAAAATGAAGATGTAGAATAGACTTGATCTCAAGTATCAAACCTTCTACTTTATTCTTTATTATTTTAAAGAATGGAGAATTAATTGCAGGAAATTCAGTAAAGGCTGGGCACTGTGGGCAGAATGGTAGAACTAGAAATCTTATAATACGTAATTTAATTTAAAATTCATATAATTATTAAGGGTTAGATAAATTATGTTTTCTCCGTCGACACAATAGTGACATAGGCCTATCGGCTTTAGGTGAACTGAATTGAGGGTAGGCCTCAATAAAAAAGGAAGTGGAAAGTGAATTGATTTCAATCGTAGCCTACTATGTCAGAAAGCTGGACTAAGTTGGAATAATTATTATGGATCGCGATTGAAATAAAATTGTACTCGATAGAAGTTGATGGATAGCATGAATCGCTTATGGGAATTAATCTGATCGCGTGAAGTACAAGTCTGTCCGGATTACATTACAATAGGCCTACAAGACAATACAATACAATACAAGACAATACAATTAGGCATTTATAACGCGTAAGTCTTGCACGAAAGCGCGCTTCGCTACAGCTCTAGTCATAATGTATTGAGAGTAAATGAGTTTTTAAATTTAGATTTAAACTCCGCAACAGATGTATACGCTACACTGACGAATGGAGGTTGGAAGACTGTTCCACTCTTTGGGTCCTGAGACTGAGAAAGCACGACTTCCAAACTTCCGATTTGTGCGGAGTATAGCAAAATCACTTCGCGATGACGATTGAAGTCCTCTAGAGTCTAGAATTGGAGGCAGAACACGACGTGATGATGGTGGCGTAGCTGACGTCACGGGAGTCTACGGAGTCTGAAGAGTCTAAAGTTCTAAACCTATATAGTCCTACGGAGTTTAAATGTCTACACATCTAGGGCTTCTAGGCGAACACATGTTTAAACTTGACGGAAGTTGACGGCAGTATAAACTAGATAAATGCAGTTGTCTTAGTTCTTGTATGAAACTCATGAGTTCTATTTGTCGATCGACTTTATTGGAAATGAATCGATTTAATCCAGTATGTTATCCATTCATTCATTCATTCATTCATTCATTCATTCATTTCAAGAACTTATATAGCGCCTCTTCAAGAAATCCACTCAGAAGCGCTCCCAGTCCAACCACGGTGAAACAAAAAAGTCTTAAGGAGCTTGTAGAACACTGACGAGTCGACCCTATAGGCAGCAGGCGCATCTGCAACGGGAGACTATTCCAGACAGAAGGACCTACAACTGAGAAAGCACGACGCTGACAAGTTGATGTTTCAACACGCGGGACCAAAAGCTTACCGCTCGAGGCAGAGCGAAGGGCTCTGCGAGAAAGGACAACAGATATTGGACAGCAGAGTTCACACAGATAAGTCGGGGCACAGCCAAGGAGACAACGCCAAACCAGTGATGCAATTCTGTATTCGATGCGCTGTGAGATAGGGAGCCAGTGTAGAGTATCACGAATGTAAGATGATGAAACGGAGGCATATTTTGGAATTCGACCAATTAGCCGGGCTGCAGATCGGAGAACACGGTCAAGTCGGGATATCAATAATAGAGGCAAACCAACCAGAATAGAGCAACAGTAGTCCAAGCGGCTGGTGACAAAAGGATGAACAAGGGTAGCAGCAGAGTCCTCTGATAAGGAGCGAGAGATGACCCGTAGCTGACGAATTTGGTAGTAACAGCCACGAGTCAGCTGGTTGACATTTTTGAGAAACTAAGTTCTTCATCAAGCATAACACCCAAGTCCCGGACAGAATCAAAAAAGTAACATGGGGAAATGCTTTAGCCACGGCAAAACGATCAACATTTGCCAGTCGTCGACGTCCACCCAACCAGATGAATTGAGTTTTGGAAGCATTAAGTAGGAGGCGGTTAGAGGCTAACCAGCTAGCCAGCTTATCCATAGCATGACACATTTGCTGAACTACTTCCAGACTATTGTCAGGGTGGCAGTGGGTGTACGCTTGAACATCATCAGCATAAAGTTGGTGAAAAAGACCACAAGATGTCAGCAGTGATCCTATGCCAGACGTAAAAATAATATACAGCAATTCAAATGCAGTCTGAATTTATTCAAATAAATATCCATTCAAATTTTGCAGGCATGCAGACAAAGCACAGCTAACTTCTTTCTCCTCCGCTGTCTTCATCTCCATACTTCTTCTTTGCTTTTCTTTTCCCTCCAGATTCTCTTTCACCTTCGGCTTTAAATGAGTCATCACCCTTCTGAGCGTTTGCAAGCTTAGGCTACGTATGCATGTTAAGCCTATAGGCCTAGGTCAGTTCATTTTGGATAATCTGATGACCATGAGTTTCGATAGCACCTTTTTGGTGTTTA
This sequence comes from Lumbricus rubellus, assembly GCA_945859605.1. NCBI lineage: Eukaryota > Metazoa > Annelida > Clitellata > Crassiclitellata > Lumbricidae > Lumbricus > Lumbricus rubellus. The sequence goes on along the minus strand of OX243815.1, from coordinate 35,874,330 downwards.
ATACCAGATTTCTTTCCCAGCTGAGGTAGGTTTATGAGAATTGTAGAAAAATAACTTGGAGAGGTCAGATGTTGATTTAATATGTGGAGTTGGGGCGTTCAATCATGCAACGAAACTTCGCTATCATGGTCATCGGACTGTTACAGTATAGAGCGAGCACACCTCAGCACAGGCATAGACCTAGGCTATATGAGTATATGCAATTATGCATGCGTGAACTGCGACGAAGTTCAAACTATTGCAGATAATTCAGTGACTTTAAGCAAGAGTAGCTCTTGAAATCTGATATAAATTTTATTGGCCTATATAATGATGATGATGATGATGATGATGATGATGATGATGATGATGATGATGATGATGATGATGATGATGATGATGATGATGATGATGATGATGATGATGATGATGATTCAGAGAAATTTAACTTGGCAGAGACTTGCTATTAAGGCTTTTTCTCTACACAGAGAAAGTAACGAGAGTCAAAGATGATCGCTGGAAAGTGTTGCAATAGAAAAGCCGCTTGAAACATTAATGGGATGAAATCATGGAACGATCGGGGATGAAAAGGTCATGAGGCTCGAAAATTTAATAGAAAGAAGCGCCGGTGTCACGAAATAGAGTATCCCCGTATTAATCGTATCCCCCCCCCCCAAAAGAGGAAAAGTCAAAAAGCCACTTCCGCGTGAATTTATTTTTTGCAAATTAATTTTCATCTGCTTTGTTTTGACCAATGACACTAACGGGTATGTTTATTTTTTTATTTTGATATTTTTTGCTTTGGTTTTAGAGCACTTAAAACTTTTGAAACACTTAAAAACACTTAGAGTCACTAAATAATTTCGAGTTGCCTTTCTCTGAACATTGCTTAGGACACTTAAAACAATTAGAGTCACTTTAAATTTTGATTAGAGAATAAATATTTCAATTATACGCATTTTTAAAAAAATGGGATAGAATGGTTTATCCCCCCGGATAGTCTAGACCGGTTAATTCCATCCGGGGGGGTAGACTAATTCATCCCCCGGATAGCTTTCTGGGGGGATAATCCTTTTCGCGACACCGGCCACTGACCCCGAGCATATACCGTAGGCATGCACATAGGTCCATAGAATGACCAGTAGCTATATATATATATATACACATGTATATATATATATTAATATTATATATTATATAGGCTACATAATTATATACGTACTGCATTTTTTCTTTCGTCTTGTTTTTGTCGCTGCAGAAGACGTGCGTCCTATCTCTGTCGAACTTCTGTGAGGTAAACTATTTCGCATGGGTATAGGGTTAATAAGATTTGCAGTGGACCTCTAATGGAACAGAGTACAATGTGCTTGAATTGAACGACTTCCCGATTCAATTTGCTGCCTATGGAAGCCACAAAAGATGAATACATCGATCCATATATTTATATAGGTTATATATATATATTATATATATATACATGTAGCCTGTAGGCTATATATCCATGAATATGAAGCGACAAATAAATTATTCCATTGGAAAGGAGAAACGCTCTTAAGAGATTCGACATTATGACAACGTATCAATTAATTATTATTATTTGAACCAATGAGCAAGCAGCCAGTCACAATGGCCAGTAGCCTAAGTTTAATGAATAGTAATTATTGTCCATAAATGAATAGCCTAGCGACTCAGTCGTGATAAAGGTCCAATCAATCATAGGCCTAGTAATAGGCCTAGGCCTATAGCTAATCAATCTTGATAAATATCCAATCAACCATTAGGCTACAAATTCACAATAAATGATGTCATAGGCTATAATGAATAGCCAGCACTGCCGGTGACACGAAAAGGATTATCCCCCCAAAAGCTATCCGGGGGGATGAATTAATCTATCAACCGGATGGAATTAACCGGTCTAGACTATCCGGGGGATCAACCATTCTATCCCATTTTTTGAAAAATGTGTATAGGCCTAATTGAAACAATTATACTCTAATCAAAATTTAAAGTGACTCTAATTGTTTTAAGTGACCTAAGCAATGCCAAGAGAAAGGCAACTCGAATTTATTTAGTGTCTCCGAGTGTTTTTAAGTGTTTTAAACGTTTTAAGTGCTATAAAAACAAAGCAAAACAAATTATCTAGTAGGAATAAACACAGTATGAGAATTGTGGAAAAATATCTGGGGGTTGGCCTATGTTAAACTTGAAATTGGGGCATGAAAAACATACTTTAACATGGGGCTCTAAGAAAGACTGGGGGGTTGAACCCCCCAACCCCCCCGGCAATTCTCACCCTGAATAAACATACCTGTTAGTGTCATTGTTCGAAACAAAGCAGATGAAAATTAATTTGCAAAAAATAAAAGCAAGCGGAAGTGTTTTTTTCGACTTTTTCTCATTTTGGGGGATACTTTTAATACGGGGGGGGGATACTCTATTTCGTGACACCGGCAGCCATAACAAATATCCAATCAGTCATAAAGAAATAAAAGTCATCTACATTCATAGGCGTAGCCACATGAAGGCAGGAGGAGGCAGTTGCCTCCTCTTGGATTTTCCCGTATTTGCCTCCTCTTGCCCGAACAGCTGCTGAACATGGTTGTGACACCTATAGCACAGAAGTCGAGCATAAGTTACGTACTAAAATTAACATCTTTAATAGTCAGTAGATACAGAACTTGTCAAAATTACTGCAATGAAAGACAAGTTGAACTCATAACTTATGTGAACTTCTCACAATTTCATGCTCGTAAAATTTTTACGTTCACATACTGATGTTCTCTATACTTAAAATAATGGCGGCAGAAGCTTTGCAACTGTTAGTTTCAGACATGCTTAAAAAGTAATTGCTGTGAATTATACTACCCCTAAAAAAAAGGTCGTCAGGAAAAAAAAGTCTACGATTTTCGTCTATTGCTCCATGGATAAATTTTGCCTCCTCTTGTTTGCTCCATGGGTACATTTTGCCTCCTCTTGTGCCTCCTCTTGAAAAGAGGTCTGGCTACGCCACTGTCTACATTATGGATATATATATATATGTAACGTCCTATGAGGCCGCTACAATTTAACCTCCTTTTAGGCCGCTCGGCGTACTTACTTATTAATTTGCGGCCTTGCTAAATTTGCGACCGGCCTTCGGTTTTAGCCGCTTTTAGATCTGACCTTCGGTGCAGTACTTCGCTGCAACAGAAAGTGTCGCAATGCGACACTCTATTTTTAGATTCGGCCAACGTGTAAGTCGCTGATTGGTTGATCCGGATCACGTGACCGCTGCAACCGCCGAAATGCGCAGTCGACTGGAAGTTTTCATCGGAGTGAGAGGTCGGCTCGTGTAGACAAGAAATTCTGTATATTCTGGGTCTAAAAATGCTGAATGTGTGGCTGATTGCCTGATTTCATGAAAAAGAATATACCGTTGACGAAGCGACTGGTTTTGGGACAGTTTGCAGCCGATTCTGTGTGAAACTTTATTGTCATATATTCCAATATTCGGACAAGAAATCTTCCGATCTTCTTTTCATATTTGAATGCGAGTGTTGGCCAAATTGCACGGAAATTTCCAGGAAAGTATTAACTAATCTAATTGCTCCATAACAGATTCCGAAACCAAGTGTAGTTAAATAAATAGAAATAAATGTTCACTGATAATAAGAATTGAAACCTAAGTCGATATTGAATAACGGTTGAAAGCTACAGTCTGAATTGTGATTCATTATACCTGACTGTTAATTATAAAACGCGATTACTAGAATTAAGGTTGTGCACGCCTGTTGATTATTTACGGAGATTCTGCTGACTTTAAAGACATATTGCATAGCTGTTGAAGAACAACATCTAGGCCCGATCACAGATGTTAATTGTCAGCAACGCTTGTACATTATACTCAGTTGAATTGTTTAATTAAAATAAATTAAATCTGACGTTAATAAATCATTGAATAATGGAAACTCCTAACAGGTCTGAGGATCACTCTGATGAGGAATTAGAGGAAAGCATAACTGAAGGGGAGAAGGGAGGAACCCCAGACCGTCTTGACCAATTAGAAATAAAGGGTAAACAAGTTGGGGAACTCTTACTAACCGTTTCAGAAACCCTGGGGATGTTCATGGAACGACAGGAGTCCCAATTCAAGAGCCTTAGTCAAGAGATAAGCCACTTACAAGAGCAACACCACCGGGGTAGTCTTTCCCGAGAAGAAGGTGAGGTAATGAGGGAAAAGAGAAGGGAAGGGTTGACCACATCTAAGGATTGGGGATTTACACAACCTGTTGAAGGGGATTTGAACCCAGACGGTCTTCAATTCGAGGAAGCCGTCGTTCCCAGACCGGGAACCGCAGACATATGTCGCCACTCGACCGAAGTCAATCCTGGTACCGATGAGAGACATCCCCGTCCTGAGGTGGAAGACCCAACCCTAAACTACGACTTTACCAGAGGGAAATCAATGGATCCCGTAGATCTTACCTACTTAGTTGAACCTGTAGTCTTACCTGACAGCAGAGAACCCCTTCAACAGTGCGGCGCCTCGATTGAAATCCTAGGGCGGGCCCCTACCACTTGGGAGGCTGAAGAGCAATACCAAGGGTGGGACCCGAGGTCACGTGGGCTTCTTTCGAGGTGGGGGCAGGCCGTTACACTTGGTACCAGAGCTAGTGGGGTTTTGAAATTAAGGTCAGATACAGAGGTTCAAATCCAATCTAGTGCAGATACAATTGACACCAGATTAAGTAAGGTAAAAGTAAGCTCAGGTACATTTGGTCCTAGACTAAGTGAGGTTTGGGAACTAGGTTCAAATACAGCTGACGCTCAGGTCCAACTTAGTCAAGATACAGGGGCCAGAAAAGAACCCGAAATTGTTAGGAATGAAACTGTCTATCATAGAGATTTAAATACGATTTATGGAAGTTCTGACTATGAGTCGTATATGCGCAAGAAACAAAACCGGTTAAATAGAGATACAACCGAACAATTGAAATGCAGTAGTGAAGACTCAGAAGTAACTGATATGCGGCCTTTACATCGATTTGTGTTCGATTCAAATGCGATAGCTGTAGGGCAAGACTGTTTGAAAACATGTACTAACTCTGGAATGTTAGTTGTAGATAAATCAAATGGGGATTTGTCGTTCACACGAGAGTACGACTGGGGTCCACGAGATGCACATCCTCGTCTCATGTCATCTGCAACTCCACGGGCTGCCACCTTCCCATACTCGTCGTACCAATTCATGAACACTGAAACTGGAGACCTTCGACGATCGAATGAATTTCCTCCACGAATCATCTCTTCGAAGAATGTGGGTATGCACGACGTCCAGGTACGTGAAATGAAACCTGAATCAGAAAAGATCGCGTTCGCTTCTGCTTCGATTCCTCGTATGCCCACCCTGACGACATCTTCGAGTCGGCCGATAATGTCAACGATGTCTTCGTCGGTAAAAACCCAGGTTACCCAGAGCTACGAATACTTACCTCGTGAGACAGTACAGCCCATCTTCGTACCCTACTACGGTCCAACCTCGTACGATGAACGGGTTGCCCTGGCGAAACAATTAATACAGTGGCCAACAATGAAACCGATTGTCGCGGGTGGTCTCCAAGATGACCTGCCTAATCCGTTCATACTCGGGAGCGGTGTTGCTTCTGAAGAACCGCCCACAATCGTCAGCTCTTGTGCTCGAGAGTTGTCGCCGAAAAAGGACACTGCCGAACCGTCTCGATCTGAACCAATTGCTCGTGAAAGGAAAGAACCTGCTGGAAAACTACTAACTGAACATTCAAATTTTCCAGATAGAAGAATGCCATCGCAAATGAAGCTGGACCGATACAACGGTAAGACCTCGGTAGAAGTGTTCCTTAAGAAGTTCGAAGTATGCTCGAAAAGTAACCGTTGGACTGAAGAGGAGAAACTGGCCCAACTGACGTGCGCGCTAATTGAACCGGTAGACCAACTTCTGCATGAATTCGACTCGGAAGCCATCACCACCTGCACCGATCTAGTCGACCGTCTTCGACTACGATACGGAAGCTCAGACCAGGCAGCCTTGTACCAAACCAAACTGAATACTCGTCGTCAGAAATTGGGTGAGGATCTCGGCCAGCTGGTACAAGACATCCGGAAGCTTATGATTTTAGCTTTCCCAGGACCGTCGTCCGCGCATAGTGAGACAATCGCTATTCGAGCTTTTCTTGACGCTCTGTCAGACAAGGACCTAGCTCTTAAGGTAAGAGAGCGGGAACCAACCACGTTAGATAGCGCCTACAAAATCGCTCTCCGGTTGGAAGGCTACCGCCGCGCTGATGAAGACACCACCGGGTTCCACGACCGTCGACCGGGTCGCATCAAAACGGTGAGAGAAGTAGAAACAACCCTCGACGAAAGATTCAACCAGCTGCAAGAGACGCTGACCCGACAGATGAAAGAAATGTTCCAGAACCAGTTGAGTGCTACTTCAACTGAGGGTCAGTTTCGGCAATGGCAGCCGCAACGTTCGTCACCACCCTGGGGAACAGGAACCAACAATCAACAGTGGAACCGAAATAGAGACAATAACTTTCCACGGGTGAAACGGGACAATCGTCGCTGCTATGAATGCAATCAACCGGGACATTTGGCTCGCGGTTGTCCAGCACGTCCACAGAGGTCGCCTGCCGATGAAGAATTCGAAGAAACCACCGGGAATCGAGAAGGTAATGTCAGACACGTCCAAGGTAGAAATGATGCCTACCTCTCTGTGAAACTGAATGGCAGATCTCTTCTAGCCTTGCTTGACTCTGGCTGCGAAATGACATTATGTCCTGTTTCGCTAGTAGATCCTAAAGATGTGCAGAATTCTGAACAGTCCTTGTTAGCTGCTAACGGGTCTGCTATTCGCGTTGTGGGAGAGACAATACTGAAACTGCAAATCGACGATCACGAATTCAGGATTCCCTGTTTAGTCACAGAACAGGTATCTGAACTGATCCTTGGACTTTCGTGGATGAAACACGAAAATGTACTCTGGCATATCGGTCGCAACTGGATCCTGGTGGGAGGCTACAGATTCGAAGTACACTCCAAACCTCGTGCCGGGCTATGTCGTAAGATAGTGATTTCTCATGACACACTCGTAGTGGCAAAAAGTGAGATGGATGTTGAAAGCCATGCGCTCCTTCCGAACTTGAAAGCAATGACCGATTCCTGGGCTGTAAATCCGAAAGTGTTAGACTCCGGACTCATTCTAGCCGGAACCTTGCTCCCTAACCGGACCTTCAATCTGCCGCTTCGGGTGATGAATCCCACCGACCAACAACTCTGGCTGAAGAAAGGAGTTCAATGTACAGCCGAACCGGTTACGGTAATGGGGGAAGAAAAACTCTTGAGATCTGCGGCCGGGTGCGCAGCCGTTAACGAAACGTTACCGAAATCAACCGATGCTGAAATCGCGGCGACCCTTTCTCCTCTTTGGAGGGACATTGCCGCCGATGTACCGGAAGAAGTACGGGAACGACTTCGGAAAATCATCACCGCAAATCAGAAAGCCTTTTCAATGAATGAATGGGATTTGGGTTTCACCGATGTAATCCAACACGAGATAGAAACTGGGAACGAAAGCCCTGTTCGACAACCATTACGTCGCCAGCCGCTAACGCTATTGCCCGTCATTGATGAACAAGTGAACAATATGTTGCAACAAAAGCTGATAGAACCGTCAGCCTCAGCCTGGGCAAGTAATGTGGTGATGGTAAAAAAACGAGATGGTACCCCGAGATTTTGTGTGGACTATCGAGCGGTGAACACTAAAACCCGGAAGGACGCCTATCCTCTACCTCTGATTAGCGAGAGTTTGGATACCCTTGCCGGAGCCAAGTGGTTCAGCACTTTTGATCTTCGTGCAGGGTACCATCAGGTTGCAGTTCATCCAAAGGATCGCCCGAAGACAGCTTTCATCACTAGAAGAGGAAGTTTTCAGTTTAGGGTCCTACCCTTCGGTCTCTGCAACTCGCCGGCTACGTTTTCGAGAATGATGAACCTGGTCATGGCTGGACTGAATTTTGAGGTATGTCTAATATACCTAGACGACATCATTGTCTTTGCCGAAGATCTTGAGACTCACTTGGAACGGTTAACGCAAGTGTTGGAACGGTTGGCAGCTGTCGGGTTGAAATTGAAGCCTTCGAAATGTCACCTGCTACAACGGCGAGTGTTATTCTTGGGTCATGTCGTAAGTGAGGATGGCATTATGACTGATCCGGAGAAAACCGTAGCGGTTAAGGAGTGGCCAACTCCTAAGAAGCTGCGAGACGTTCGCGCCTTCATTGGATTGTGTTCTTACTACAGAAAATTCGTGCCGAACTTCGCCAAAATCGCCAGACCGCTGCATGCGCTGACCAAAAAAGGGTTTCGCTTTCAATGGTCCACCGAGTGCGAAGCTGCCTTCTCTCACCTGAAGCGACTCCTGACTGAATCACCCATCCTGGCTTTACCCAACGATGATGGGTTGTACATTCTTGATACGGACGCATCTGGCGAGGCCATAGGAGCAGTCCTTTCACAAATCCAAGACGGGCATGAACGCGTAGTTTGCTACGGTAGCCGACTCTGTTCCACGGCGGAGCAGAACTACGACGTTACGAAGCGAGAACTTCTGGCCATCGTCTACTTTCTAAAGACCTATCGACAGTATCTGCTGGGGCGTCGATTCTTATTGCGCACCGATCACTCCGCCTTGCAATGGCTGAGGAGGACGCCGCTTCCTATCGAACAACAGGCCAGATGGCTGGCCATAACGGAAGAATTCGAGTTCGATATCCAGCATCGAGCCGGAACTGCTCACCAGAACGCGGACGCCCTGTCGCGCATGCCGCAACAAGTGCAAGTCATCCGTGAAACGACGGGCCTCCGTGGGGGAACGGTGGATCTACCGACCGATTGGGACCGAACAACCATTCGAGATGAACAACGAGCCGACCGCGAGCTGGGCTGGGTTATCCAAAAGAAGCTCAGCTCTGATGATCCTCCCTCTTACGACGAATTGCGGAGTCAAAGCGGAACTGTAAAGAACTTGGTAGCCCAATGGCCGCAGCTGGAACTCCACAGGGAACTGCTCACCCGGAACTGGCTCCACGCAGATGATGGGCAAGTTGCGACCCGACAACTGATTTCCCCGCGTAGTCGACGATCTTCGTTAATACGGCTCGCTCATGAAGGAATTACTGGAGGGCACATGGGTATCAGACGTACCCTCGCTCAGCTCCAAAAGAGAGCTTACTGGCCGGGGTGGAGAGAGGATGTACGAATGGCACTGCGGCGGTGTGTCCCGTGCGCCCAGTACCACCGCGGAAAGACGCCCAGACAGGGTCGTCTCCAACCGATGTCCGTGGGAGCCCCGATGGAGTGTTTGGGGGTAGACATCACTGGACCGCATCCCACCTCCAGTAAAGGATACCGGTATATCCTCACTGCCGTGGACCACTTCACCCGCTGGGCGGAAGCCTATCCGATCCGCAACCAGGAGGCGACGACCGTGGCACGAGTCCTAGTCGAGGAAGTCTTCTGTCGGTTCGGTTGCCCGCGACAAATCTTGACAGACCAAGGCCCCTGCTTCGAGGCGAACCTGTTCAAGGAAATGTGTCGTCACCTCCAGATCGACAAGATGCGGACCACGCCGTACAAACCAAGTACCAACGGAGCCGTGGAGAGGTTTCACAGAACCTTGAACACCCTGCTCGGGAAGGTGGTAGCCCAGAACCAGCGCGACTGGGATGTGCATCTTCCCTACGTCCTCGCCGCCTATCGAGCAAGTGAAAGTGAAAGCACCGGATTCACACCTAACCGGCTGTTCCTGTCAAGAGAGTTGTGCATGCCGATCGATTTAGTTTTAGGAGATGTCCAAGTTGCAAATGCTTTGTCTAGTACCGATGATTTTGTTGTGAATCAAATTGAGAATGTGCAAAATAACTTTGAAATTGCTCGAAGATTTATGCAGCGCCATGTCACTAACAGAAATTTCCGGTATGATATGAGAGTGAAGCCCGCTAGGTTTCCCATAGGGTCATGGGTTTGGTACTTCTATCCACGGAGACGCCCTGGGATTAAGGATAAGTGGAATAAACTTTACACTGGACCCTATAAGGTAATCGAACAGCTGAGTCCGGTCCTTTTTAAGATCCAGAAATCCGCACGCTCGCAAGCCAAATTGGTTTACATTGATAAACTTAAATTGTTTGTGGGGGACCCTCCAGGAGAGTGGAATGAGATAGAAGACCTAGATCCGGCAGGTCCTTTAGACTTGGAGACCCTGAATGGATTGAATAATCCTGAAGTTGAGGAATTAATGTCCGATGCGAGACCTCGCAGGAACATTGTTCGCCCCGTAAGATATAGGTAACGTATAGCTAGTGTAAGATAATATCGCGTAATGGCGATAGGTTTAGGCTTTGGCGAGAAGCCTGGTTTTAGTTCCTTTGGATGAAAACAAATACATATGAATTTTTGTTTCTAGGCTTGATCTAGGTTAGATCATGGGGGTAGGTAAGATTGTTTACTTGTAGTTTTACTTGCATTGTTTTCTTTGTTGCCACGAAGAAGGGCAAGAATGCTGTGCTTGTTTGTAGTATAGAAGATGTGATTGCATATTCATGATTAATTGTATAATCCATGATGAGATTATTGGCTATTTTGAATTCTATATGGTTAGTGAAGGCAGGTTCAGATGTAGAATAGTGGGTTGTAATTGTCCAGACAGCGTTACGGGTCTATTCTATTATATTCCGTCCTGTAAGGTGGACGTAGAAAGTCTTTTGCATAAGTCAGGGAGAAATCCGTACTAGCTTCTTGGGTATGTTTCCCTGAATAGTAAATCCTTTGTTTGCTAGTTCCGGAAGGTCTGCTCTGTTATGCTTCGTCTTGTAAGGTAGACGTCGACAGACTATTACATAGGTCAAGGAGAAATCCGTCCTAGTGTGGCTTGGGTATGCTTCACTAAGCAGTAAAGCCTTTGCTTAATAGTTCAGCCCTGGTAACGTGTAAGGTGGGTAATGAAGTGTTGACTGCCCATCGCTGATAGCGGTTTTATGCTGAATTAAGGAACAGAGTTTTCTCAGAAATCTCTTTGGTTGCCGGTGAGGATAGAATTAAAAGAAATAGTCTTCTTTTATTGTGTAACGTATATTTGATTCATAGTATTGGTAACCTGTTAAATTGAATTGTAATGTGCTGATTTGTTAGCATAATAGTATTGTAAGGTTTGGTGCCGGAGCAGGGAATATTGTGTTTGGAAGACATTTAAGTATCCTAGTAAGTGGCTCCGAGCAATTGAAGGATTAGGAATGATGATTTTAAATTGTGTTAACTTTAAACTTGATTCAGCCAGGCTGAGAGTAATTTTCAGCGCAGAGATTCTTTGTGATACTCTTTAACTGCTGATACCGATTTCGTGATGTGCATAAGTGTAGACTTGATTTATTTTGGGCATGAACCCTTTTTCACCTAAGCGTACCGGGGCTGTCGGTACAATGTGTATCAATTGAGGATTTTGTTCTTACGTAGTACCGTAGTAAATCAGTTAAGGTTGCTTGTATATTGTTTGGTTTCGGACCCTGTTCTGGAAATTTTCCATTAAGGTGGAAAATTGGATTAAGTGGGGGGGGGGGTGTGTAACGTCCTATGAGGCCGCTACAATTTAACCTCCTTTTAGGCCGCTCGGCGTACTTACTTATTAATTTGCGGCCTTGCTAAATTTGCGACCGGCCTTCGGTTTTAGCCGCTTTTAGATCTGACCTTCGGTGCAGTACTTCGCTGCAACAGAAAGTGTCGCAATGCGACACTCTATTTTTAGATTCGGCCAACGTGTAAGTCGCTGATTGGTTGATCCGGATCACGTGACCGCTGCAACCGCCGAAATGCGCAGTCGACTGGAAGTTTTCATCGGAGTGAGAGGTCGGCTCGTGTAGACAAGAAATTCTGTATATTCTGGGTCTAAAAATGCTGAATGTGTGGCTGATTGCCTGATTTCATGAAAAAGAATATACCGTTGACGAAGCGACTGGTTTTGGGACAGTTTGCAGCCGATTCTGTGTGAAACTTTATTGTCATATATTCCAATATTCGGACAAGAAATCTTCCGATCTTCTTTTCATATTTGAATGCGAGTGTTGGCCAAATTGCACGGAAATTTCCAGGAAAGTATTAACTAATCTAATTGCTCCATAACAGATTCCGAAACCAAGTGTAGTTAAATAAATAGAAATAAATGTTCACTGATAATAAGAATTGAAACCTAAGTCGATATTGAATAACGGTTGAAAGCTACAGTCTGAATTGTGATTCATTATACCTGACTGTTAATTATAAAACGCGATTACTAGAATTAAGGTTGTGCACGCCTGTTGATTATTTACGGAGATTCTGCTGACTTTAAAGACATATTGCATAGCTGTTGAAGAACAACATCTAGGCCCGATCACAGATGTTAATTGTCAGCAACGCTTGTACATTATACTCAGTTGAATTGTTTAATTAAAATAAATTAAATCTGACGTTAATAAATCATTGAATAATGGAAACTCCTAACAGGTCTGAGGATCACTCTGATGAGGAATTAGAGGAAAGCATAACTGAAGGGGAGAAGGGAGGAACCCCAGACCGTCTTGACCAATTAGAAATAAAGGGTAAACAAGTTGGGGAACTCTTACTAACCGTTTCAGAAACCCTGGGGATGTTCATGGAACGACAGGAGTCCCAATTCAAGAGCCTTAGTCAAGAGATAAGCCACTTACAAGAGCAACACCACCGGGGTAGTCTTTCCCGAGAAGAAGGTGAGGTAATGAGGGAAAAGAGAAGGGAAGGGTTGACCACATCTAAGGATTGGGGATTTACACAACCTGTTGAAGGGGATTTGAACCCAGACGGTCTTCAATTCGAGGAAGCCGTCGTTCCCAGACCGGGAACCGCAGACATATGTCGCCACTCGACCGAAGTCAATCCTGGTACCGATGAGAGACATCCCCGTCCTGAGGTGGAAGACCCAACCCTAAACTACGACTTTACCAGAGGGAAATCAATGGATCCCGTAGATCTTACCTACTTAGTTGAACCTGTAGTCTTACCTGACAGCAGAGAACCCCTTCAACAGTGCGGCGCCTCGATTGAAATCCTAGGGCGGGCCCCTACCACTTGGGAGGCTGAAGAGCAATACCAAGGGTGGGACCCGAGGTCACGTGGGCTTCTTTCGAGGTGGGGGCAGGCCGTTACATATATAGGCCTAATATATATATATATATATATATATATATATATATAGCCTAGGCCTATAGGCGCCTATACAATTTCAGTGGAAGTACCATAGGCGTACGGGAGATTTCAGCAGTGGGGGGGGGGGGGGGCAAGGATTGAACTTCTGCCCGAAAAATATATCCGTGAAACCCTAAAAAAGTTGACAACCTTTTTTTAGTCATTCGGTCCTGTGTTTGCCCGAAAAACCGGACGGACTTGCCCGAAAGTTGACGACCTTTTTATAGTCATTCGGTTTGTCTTTGCCCGAAAAACCAACCAGATTTTCCCGGAAGTGGGGGGGGGCAATTGCCCCTCTGCACCAGCGTTGCCACTCCTTGGGTTTTTTCACAAGATCTTGGGTTTTTCGATCCGAACTTGGGAAATGGGGTTTTTTCGGGAGGAACTTGGGTTTTTTGCTTGGTTTTTTTTCTACCAAAAAATCTTGGGTTTTTCGATCCGAACTTGGGTTTTTTGGGGAAAACTTGGTTTTTTTGCTTGTTTTTTTGGTGGAAAATCCTAAAACTGTGGACATTTTGGAAAGATTTGGACCGGATGACTAAAAAATAGGTCATCAGAATTTGTCGGACAGGAAATTGGAAGATTTTTTGGTTCGGACGACTAAAAAAATAAGGTCATCAGAATTTTCGGACGGGAAATTGAAGGCTTCTTTGGTCCGGACGACTAAAATAATTAGGTCATCAGAATTTTTGGACGGGAATTGTGGACATTTTTGAAGATTTTGGCAACTTGGGTTTTCTTGGGTTTTTTCGACCCTCCAACTTGGGTTTTTTCATTTTTTAGAGTGGCAACGCTGCTCTGCACCCCCGCCTCGTACGCCTATGAGTGGAACTGATTATTATTCGCCCTTAATTAGGCTAGACCAGTCACGGTATCACCTGCAGTCACCAATCATGCAGAAAGAATTAAACTAATCGCATCAAAAAGTTCCTCTGTCCTTGATGCGTCAACATTATCACTAATGCATTGCTGGTTTCTAAGATCAGGCAGACTAAAATTAATAATGACTGGCTGGCTGGTTGGCTGGAAGGCTGACTAGGCCTATGCATTTTTTCCTATGAGTTTTCGTGCTGAGAGCGCCTCTGAATAGTATGTGAAACCAGCTATATAGCCTAGCTTATAAATACAATGCAATGCCATACAATAACAATGTGAAAGACAGCGTGCTCTAGTTAATTACGCAGTTTCGGTATGAGTGGCCTATCGTAGTCCTTTCGTAAAATCTTTCGTCGCGGTCATGGTCGCGGTCTGCCAACCATTCATAATAATTATTATGTCTTCCAACGATAATAATTATATAGCTCAGTGGTGCAAAACCAACGATCTATTAATAGAACCTAATTTTTTACAGCGGAAGAGATTTATTATTTTAAAGATGAAGTATTCGGTCTGATGTTTAGATGAATGTTTTCAAATACAATATTTCAAAAAGTTCAAAGGAACAGTGTTCTCTGTCGATCGTGTAATCTTTTCGCTATTGTGTTCTAAGCAAATAATCTATATGAGTAGCCTATCGCAAGTTTGTTTACTTCTAAGGTATGATTTACACTACATGTAGTGGGAGCGTGTGATAAACCGGACCTCTTGTGGAAGTGTATTTTGTTATTAAATGTGAGTTTACAATCGTTTAGGTAACTGGGGCACAAAGCTAAACCTAGTCGTATTTTAATAGATGATACAAATAACCTCCATCAAATGATTCAAACTGTTTAATGTTCATTCCGATAATTATTGTAGCACTGGCATGAACAGCGCACTGGCGCGGTATCGGTTCTCTGGTAAAAGCCCAGACTGGCTGCCCGTACTCCAAACAATATGGCCGTTAACGAATGCAATAAAATTAGAGCGCGACCTATAGACGACAGCGCAACGTGAGGGTCGGTTAGGGCTCAGGTTAGGCGTCGTGAGGGTCGGTTGGGGTTAGTTTTAGGGTTAGTGCAGTCATTCTGCTGAAATTGAAGCTGAATTGATAAACAATGTCGTCGATGGCCGCGCTCTAATTTTATTGCATCAGTTGGCAGCCATATTGTTTGGAGTACGGGCAGCCAGTCTGGGCTTTTACCGGTTCTCTATATGGTGTATACCCTCATACATTCCAAATCCACATGAATCATCGTTTGACCCTCCTGTCATTTTTCCACAATTCTCATGCTGCATTTGGATATTGGTTGAAAATGAATGTCGGTAGAGTTTACGACCGCTCGGTAGGAGGTATGCAACGAGAAAACAATATGGCCGCACCAGAAAGGGACAGAATAGAGCGCTCTGGCCTACGTGGCCCAATGTTTCCGCGAAAGTAAGTAAGTTTGTCAGTGAAGAAGCCATAAAAATGAATGTTTTCATCAAAATATTTTTTGTTAAATAAGATTTAAAAAAGCCCAACATATACAAGTGTGAATAAGCGGCATAAATTAACCGGCACAAAATGACAGCATGTGATTTGTTTCAGACCTTTTCCAGCACGAACGATTACAACATAGGTGGAGGGGGGGGCATGGTGGCACATCAGATAACATATTAGTATGTTATCATCAGAATCATTTGAGCGAGGTTATTATCAGTGGACTCGAGTTCGACTCCCGAAACCCATAGGAAAAATGTGCTTTGTAAGTTGCTATTAGCGCCCTTGTTCAACAATGGAAATTATAAATAATTAGGTTCTATGCTTTTATAGCGCTAGTTTTAAGTCCTACACATCGCTATACTCGGGTAGTAAATCGCTTGATAAAATATAATTGCTCCTGAAATATAAGCTAATTGTAAAATGAGTGGTCGGATTGATAATATGTATGCTGCAGTTGCTGCACTCCTGTGGCTTTGGAATAATTTACAACGCTAATCGATGGATGGGATATACTCATTTTAAAAAACTAATTATAATGCTTATGTACAATACCACTTACTTACTTACTGTCTTTCACGAAAATATTGGGCTACTGATCGACGTAAGCCAGAACGCTCTATTCTGTCCCTTTCTGGTGCGGCCATATTGTTCACTTGTCTGCTATTGAGCTTTCATTAACCTCTACCCGAATATCCATCTATCGCCAAAGATCTGCAAATTATAGTTCAGTTTTTTTACCATTCATTCATTCCGAGAATTTATATAGTACTTCTTCAAGCAACCTAGTCAGAGGCGCTCTCTGCGCTGGCCTGTTTGATGTTAAGCGCCATAAAAACAAAAATATTACACAAGTTAGCAAACAAAGCACAATAAGCTGGAAGAGTCACCAGCGTGCACGCACGCACGCACACACACACAATGACACACACACACACACACACAGGTGGAGCCAACCACTGGATTCCGTCGACAGCTGACAGATGATGTTGACGGATGTTCAGAGTCTCTGGAACCAAGTGACTATAATTATGTATTAATTATGTAGTTTATTTGGCTGGTTCAGATGTTGTTTATGACGACCACAGAAACAAGTGGCATGGCGTTTCTATAATACTGTTCTGGAATATTGTCAGAAACAGTTGCTGATGAAATAACATGAAAATTCTGTTGGTCATTGACTGCTATGAAATAACTGCAAATTGCATCGATACATATATGCTTTAGTGTTTTGTGTGACCATTTATAGTGAATGACGCAATGACCTGGAACCAACTGCAGAACTTAGGTCATTGTTAGATGAACTGATTGTTCAGAATACAGTCTGGCAGCAAAGAAGTGAAGCTGAGGAGGAGGAGGAGGAGGAGGAGGAGGAATGGCACGCAATGTCCAGTCTGCTGCCTCTTCATCAATTCTCATGGTTGGGCCAAACTTTCGTGTTGGAAAAAAAATTGGTTCAGGAAATTTTGGAGAAATTCGACTCGGTGAGAGAACTACTTCTGACCCTGGTTTCTGCTGCATCCAATTTCTGGTGTTCTTTTTTGTCATGTGTTTGTGTACATATCGTTCATCCATCACAAATCTTTTCTGTATACATGATCTTGCTCTGTCACTAAATAGTTGAAGCTACAAAATAGATGAAGCTACAGAGTAACATAAAGGTCTGAGAGACAGAAGTTTAACTCTGCGAACCATGTGGGAAAGTTAAATCAGGACTCGTGATGTTTATGGTAAAATATTTTAGAAACAACAACGACAAATACAATTTTCTAGTTACAATGGAAAAATTTTAAGATTTATGTTCAATATGTTGCCACTCATTCAGCCGTCCATTTTTGGAAATCAGTGATTAGATAGCAACTTAGACTATTATTATCTGTACAATTTTTATGCGCATGAAATCTCATAAAAATATGATCTGAGACGCAGTTAGTCAGTCACCAGGTGAAGTTGCAGTGGAATTCCCAGATTTTCGAAAGTTAATCGGTAGTCGTAAGTTTTGAGTCATTAAAGGAAGGAAGAAAAAGAGTTTAATGATCAGAGAATCATTGATGGATGGCTGCTGCTGTCAACATATTCAGACAGAAGCAGTGGTAGAACAATGACTACAGAGGATGTGAAGCAGCAATGTCATTGACAAAATGACTGTCCAGTACAAGACTATGGGAGGACTTAAGTGGCATGGTGCAGTACGGACTGCCCAGAAACTCTTCTGTATGCAGTCCACATTTTCATCTGGGTTGAATGTTTGGAAAGCCATTTTCAGAATGATCTGTTGTGAGCTTATCCAGGAAAGTCGTCTACTGACAGCCACAACTGAATTTTGAACGAATGACATCGTTATTGCTAAGTAGTGATATAAAGCTATAATGAACCCTTAAATGTTAGGAGGCGATTGGAAAGGTTTATATAGAAATTAAGTTACCATACTTGCTTATTACTTGCTTATTAAGTGCTGTAATATGCCAAGCAAATTTCTGCCCAGGGCAACGGCCTCTGTTGTCATAGACCCTGGTCAAATCGGATCCATCCATCCATACTTGCTGACTTGAAAGTTGGATTCAGAACTTTACATAGTAATGAAAATGTATCCATTTGACTGAGATATGAAAAGAATGTGTAATTTGATAATGATAATAATAATTTGATAATGATATTAATAATTAAACTTATGAATAAAACTTATAAGAAATAAATAATTAAATATGTATATTGAGTCCTGCGTAGATGCATAACTAAAGTTTTAAGAGTGTCCATGTTGGTCTTGTGGTGACTATAGAAAGTGTTCCTCTTAAACACTTTTTGACATCTAAAAGGAACATTGTGATAAGGCAATAATTTTTAATAATGTAAGATTTTGACAGTTTTCAGAAAAATTATGGTTTTTATGAAGGCATGCAGGAAATGTGCATTGCTTCTTGACTTACCTGCTTCCACTCAGCATGCAGCCAGTATGAAAAGTAACTTAACTGGAAATTGCTTCAATTCTGCTAGTTGGAAAAATGCGCTGCAAATCCAAGTTTAATTTCACTTTTGTGCTTTTGCTGTTTTTACATGTTTAGCACGTTTTAAGATTGGTTCCAGAACCAGAATTGGTTCTATTGTGTTGTTGCTAATAATAGAACGATGTTTTTAATGTTTAGGGAAAAATCTTTACAACAGTGAACATGTTGCCATTAAACTGGTAAGAAGATATAAGTTGTATTTCAAAAATATTTTTGTGTATATGTATTTTGAAATTTACACAATTATTTTGACTTGTTGGCCGGCAGCGACTTGAGCAGCATGGTTAAAGATGGGCTGGACCTGGTACATCCAAACCTTTGGCAAGCAAAAGAAATGAGGGTTACTGTGCACAACCTGGATAATGGATTGTGCCATGTGACCCGTATAGGGGCTGTCCATATATTACGTATGCAATGTGCTGGGTGAATATTGTTTGGAGACTGAGACAAAGGGCTTGAACAGGCACTGAAGATGCATGACAAAATACTTAAAGTTGAGTTGAGATAAATTGCAATTTAGGTCAGGATCTTTGCATGATTAAACTTGATAAACTCAATAATGGTTGATTTTGTGTTTTGTCAAATTTCTATGTGATACAGTCAATCTGAAATTCAATTGTGTTCATCTTGAAGCCGTCCATCATAATCACGTAACATATTTTACACGAAACAAAGCTTTTACATGATTTGTTGTCATTGATGCAAGAACTAAGCATGCTCTGTGCTGATATCGTGTCTTAGTCAACTGTTTAATTAACTTATTTATTCCTTTGATTTCTTAGGAACCAATGAAGACCAGAGCTCCCCAGCTTAGCGCAGAAAATCGATATTACAAAATGCTCTCCCCATCAGGTAAATTATTGAGATTGAGTTGCTTTGTGACACATTCTTTGCTTGACTCAGATTTTGTGTTAGGATATAAGCGTAATTCAAATGGCAACACATGTTCAATAACATGATGTTCATTTTCTGTTCAGTTAACACAAGACATACAGAAGCAAAATTTGCTGAAAAAGAAACATTTTCTTGCTTTATATTAATTTCAGAGTGAACAGGAAGGTTTGAATTTCGCCAACTGTGAGAGAATAAATATTTCAAATGATCTTTGTTTTTCTACACAGAGCAATGCAATTTTCTTAAGTAAATATTTGGTTTCTAAATATTCTTTACCATAATACCAAACTACACATTTCTCAAGGATGGTCACATGTTTTTCTAGCATGTCATTTTTGATTACAGATATGGATTTTTCTCAATGAATTTTTCAGTTGTTTTGCTATGCATTTTTTCAGTAGCAACACAGGAATACTTACTTGTATGTATAATTTTCATGCAAAACGGAGTTGTGTTGGTTGTGAATTGTGTTGCAGAAGGTATTCCATTAGTCTACTACTTTGGTCCATGCGGCCGGTTCAATGCGCTAGTCATGGAACTACTTGGCCAGAGTTTAGAGGAGCTCTTTGATGTTTGTGATAGGAAATTCTCCGTCAAGACCGTCTGCATGATTGCTCTTCAATTGGTAATTGGAGAATTATATAACTATTTTCAAGCAGTTTACCATACGTTTCGTAGCATTGCTTGGTTGCCAGAAGTAGAAAATTATTATGGGAAAACTGTGCTTGTGTCATAGGTGCAAAATGACATTGTTATAGGTGCACTTGCTACACTGTTTGGACATTGGGAAGATAGTTTGTGTCTATGTTTTTTACCACTAATTATTAGAAAAATACATACACTGCAATGAGCTACACATAGGATAGTTTTGGAGATGATAGACCTCATTAGGCAATGAGTATGATCGCTTTTTATGACTGCAAAGAACAAAGGCGAACAAAACTGGCATGTAGAGGAAAAGGAAATTCCAGAGCATTGCATATTTAATGTCTGTTGATTAATTATAATTAAACAGATTGAAGTAGAAAAGTCTTCATTTAGTGACTGACGTCTTGGTTGCAGTGTCTGGGTAGCATTGCATCATGAATGAATTGAACGTGAGCAGTATATTTGTGGCGCCGCACACCGTAATCAGCATTAACACGTTGGCCGCCAAGTACGAGTTAACTCGTACTTCAGCCAGTCATTTAACATGACGTGTAGGCGGTCAGTGTGTTAAGGTGATTTTCCAAGATATTGAGTTTGATACATCATTTCAAAGGCCTTGTCTCAGGCATCAAAATGACACAAACATTATTGCTCTAACTTAATTCTACCCGAAGATATAAGAAAATAAGTGATATAATTTAATTAATTAATTAAATAAATTTAATTAATTAAAAAAATAATTTGCCTACCAAGAGCATTAAAATAGCCTATAAACTTGTCTTTTGAAAAAAAAGTGAAAAATATTTCCCGAATTTTTTTTTCAGATAACTTTTTTTTACCACAAATCAAAAATAAAATAAAAACAAATTCCCTAACATCTCTGATGTGTAATCTCCGACTTAATGCTGATTACGGTGTGCGGCGCCACATTTAGGCAAAGTGTTCAATGTTCAGGCGTTAAGATAAGATAAAATAAGATATAATAAATAATAAAAGTAAATAATATTTAATACACCATTTTGATATCCAATCCACAATTGAAAGACTGCAAATGCATTAAGATAAGTTCTGTCGTTGCTGAGGGTCCAACGAATGGATATGAATAATGTAATATTTAGTTTCTGTTTATGTACATGGACTGCTGTTTTATAGTCGTTTTAGAATTTTAATATTGGTTGTGTGTTTGCTGTGAATGCAGATACGTCGAATGGAATTCGTCCATTCGAAGCTTCTCATTTACCGTGATGTCAAGCCAGAGAACTTCGTGGTTGGCCGTCATTCGAATCATAAGCAGGACATCATTCACATTATAGACTTTGGCCTCGCAAAGGAGTATATTGACCCAGAGAACAAGAAGCACATTCCATACCGTGAACACAAGAGTCTAACGGGTACAGCCCGATACATGAGCGTCAACACTCACTTAGGCAGAGGTCAGTGAGGTCTATGCTTCTGCTCTCTATCTCATATTTCGCATAAATTCTTCCTTTTGTTTGCTCCTTCCTTCTTGCTTCATCTGCGATTGTGACCTGTGCAGATGCATTTCTGACTTAAAGATAGCAGATGATGTACATTTAACTTATCTTTCTGTTTAGACACTCTTTTAGGTTGCGCTGTCTGGGCAGACTGCATGAAACGTGTGATGTGTTACTTAAATTGCAGAGCAGAGTCGACGTGATGACCTTGAGGCCCTCGGTCATATGTTCCTCTACTTCCTTCGCGGTAGCCTTCCGTGGCAAGGTCTGAAGGCTGACACCCTTAAGGAACGCTATCAGAAGATCGGAGACACAAAACGTTTGACGCCCATCGAGGGACTTTGCGGAGGATTTCCTGGTTGGTGCAGTCACACGTTTCAATGGGTTGGGTAAACACATTTAAATGGGTGGGTAAACACATTTAAATGGGTGGGTAAACACATTTAAATGGGTGGGTAAACACATTTGAATGGGTGGGCAAACACATTTAAATGGGTGGGTAAACACATTTAAGTGGGTTGGGTCAACACATATAAATGGGTTGGGTCAACACATTTCAATGGGTGGGTAAACAATTTAAGTGGGTGGGTAAACACATTTCAATGGGTGGGTCAACACATTTAAATGGGTGGGTAAACACATTTAAGTGGGTTGGGTAAACACATTTAAATGGGTGGGTAAACACATTTAAATGGGTGGGTAAACACATTTAAATGGGTGGGTAAACACATTTAAATGGGTGGGTAAACACATTTAAATGGGTGGGTAAACACATTTGAATGGGTGGGTAAACACATTTAAGTGGGTTGGGTCAACACATATAAATGGGTTGGGTCAACACATTTCAATGGGTGGGTAAACAATTTAAGTGGGTGGGTAAACACATTTCAATGGGTGGGTAAACACATTTAAATGAGTGGGTAAACACATTTAAATGGGTGGGTAAACACATTTAAATGAGTGGGTAAACACATTTAAATGGGTTGGGTAAACACATTTAAATGAGTGGGTAAACACATTTAAATGGGTTGGGTAAACACATTTAAATGGGTTGGGTCAACACATATAAATGGGTGGGTCAACACATTTCAATGGGTGGGTCAACACATTTCAATGGGTGGGTAAACACATTTAAGTGGGTTGGGTCAACACATTTCAATGGGTGGGTAAACACATTTAAGTGGGTTGGGTCAACACATTTCAATGGGTGGGTCAACACATTTCAATGGGTTGGGTCAACACATTTCAATGGGTGGATAAACACATTTAAGTGGGTTGGGTCAACACATTTCAGTGGGTGGTTAAACAATTTAAGTGGGTGGGTAAACACATTTAAGTGGGTTAGGTCAACACATTTCAATGGGTTGGGTCATATGTGGATAAGTAGTAGTAGTATCTTCGCTTATTGACAATTTCAGATGTCACACAAGCCATCCAGATACAAGTTACATGAAAATAAGATTGTTTGCTGCTATCATTGTTCTCATAAGAAAGTTTTGTTGAGCACTTGTTTTGTTTGTTTTTTGCTATAATACATAAGTGTAGGTGATACCACTGAATTAGGTGCTAGGATTGTGTAATTAGACATACAGTTTGACTCGTAAATGTGCTCCGAGGTAATGTGCTGTTCCACTTCGTGTGATGCGTTGTTATATTATTCCCAATTAACACAGCATCGGTTAATCCGTTGGATGTGATGTGTTGGAAGAACAGACTGATGGTTGGAAGAATGGAACTGATAGAACTTGGTCTGCTGGTCTTCTGAATGGTCTGCTAGGATTGTCTGACTGTCGGATAGCAGATAGTCTGATGGATAGACTAAGACGGACTGATGTTCTCATGGATGGACTGACCAATGACCATCAGTCCGATGGTCAACTAGGATGGAATGATGGACCAGTAAGCAGAATAGTGGTTTGATGAATGGATTGAGGATCGACTTGGATGGACATTTGAATGGACAGATGTCTATGGACGGATGACTATCGATGGATGACTAACAGTCGGATGAATAGATTGATGGTCAGCTTGGATGGATTGGGCGATCGGATAGATGGTTAAACAATAGGTTATTCCTGCAATTGTCTTTTTTTCATGCACGTTAGGTTAATGCACCATGTCCGCTGGCTTGCTCTCAATTGCAGCATGTTAACAGATCAACATTCAACAATGTACTTCAGACACAATCGTGACAATCATGTTCACTCTAACTAGACACATGTTACCACAGTTACATGACAGTATACTATTAGTCATTTGATTGTATTATTTTTATTTACCCATTGTTATTGATTGTTGTTGTTGTTGTTGCAGGTGAATTTGCTACGTATCTCCGCTACGTTCGTAACATGGATTTCTTTGAAACTGCCGACTATAACTATCTGCTTGGTCTGTTTGATTCGGTGATGGAGAAGAACGAATGGACATGTGACTGGGAGTTTGACTGGACTCTCCGCAGTGGGGTAAGTGACATAGTTTGGTCTCGGCCCTGCCTGCCCTAGTTGAAGAAATGTCAGTCTGTCTAGCTTGTATCAGATGTGAAGACTTCCCTAGCATCATCACAGGATGTTAGAGATATTGATGTCTGCTTGCCACACACACTTGTAGTCTAGTTGATGCCCAACAGAAGATCCAGTCGACTGGCTTTAACGATATCTAACTCCATCTTTAATTTTTATTTTCAGTCTTTCTTCTCTGATTTCGATCTTTCTGTTTTAAATTAATTTTCTCAATTTCTAAAGTCTCTACTCTTCATGGTTTTTCTCTTTCAAACACTCACCACTTTATGCTGACCTCTGTCTGGTGCTCTTGATAAAAGCATGTGCCACCGTTTGTGTCAATCCTTGGCTGCTATACCAGTACCAGTTTAATCACCCACTATCATTGAAAAACTGAAGCATATGATGGATGGCCGTAAGAAATTTTTGCTTACAGGATTCTAATGGAAATTCATAGCAGTACAATGACAGAAATTTGAACGAAATATTCTCATCTCACCAAGATAGCAAATTATATCAGTGAAGTAGTTTGTATGGTTTATGACCTTTTCTCAGATACCTGTTTATGCCAATGGAAATGCTATGATAAGTGGTGAAGAACAAACATCTCATAGTTTGAATGCAAATGGTGAGAATCACAAAGAGGCAAAGTATGTAGAAGAGCATTTGTTGAAATGAGAACTGGTTGTATTCAGGTCATTGTGGAGACATTTCAGTAAGATTTGTTTTCTTGGTTTCAAGAGAACTTAAGTATCTATGCAGCACAACAGTATGCTTGTACATTGGGTAGAACCATAACCATACTTATACCATAGATATACCTATCGGGTGCTGTGCGTGTACCCATTTGGATTTAATTGTAAATTTGTATTATGTCTATACATTTATATAGCGCCTCTCACAAATTGACCATTTATAGGCGCTCTCAGCACGAAAAACTCTGGTGGAAAATAAATGTTTTTATAGAGCGAGAGACTGAAAAGGAGAAACTAGTCATTAGTTTAGTCTATAGTGCGTGTCTCTTTTGCTTATTTCAAATAGGCGTCACATGTCTCTTTTGCTTATTTCGAATAGGCGTCACATGTCTATTTTGCTTATTTCGAATAGGCATCACATGTCTCTTTTGCTTATATTTTGAATAGGCATCACATGTCTCCTTTGCTTATTTCGAATAGGCGTCACGTGCATCACTCAGCATCCAGGAGATTCCGGCCGTTTCCTTATCAACTTCAGAGATGAACGATGACAAGCGGGTGCGACATCCAAGCAACGTCGCTATACGCAGCAGCGTTGTCTCCATTACAGACAAGGTCGCCTGTCAGCATAATATCCGTAACTACAATAGGAATTGTGATATCATTATTGTTAATGATTATAGTAAAAGATGATGATGGATGTGTGTACAGTGTATATATCTAATATCTATAGCCTATACTGTATATCGTTGGATGTAGTTACTAGTTAGGAAAGACTTTTGTCAGCAGCCAGTATTCAGTCGGCCTTCACCGACCTTTCCATGTGGAACTTGACATGTACTCTCCAGCTGGTAAACTCTTCATGCTCAGAATAGGTCTACTGAATAGGTCTGCTGAATTGGTCTGCTGAATAGGTCTACTGAATAGGTCTACTGAATAGGTCTACTAGTTCGATGTCATACCTGTAGATGCCATGCAATGAAGCATTATCCAAAATGCACAAAATCAGTGGAAGCTGAAGAGGTGTACGAGAAGAGTAGTTGTTTGACTAAGCTGACAGCTCCAGAAGTGTGCGATGTTAGCAACCTCCCTTTTCGTAGTGTCAGCATATGAGGACAGATGAGGGGAAGAATGGAGCTTGGCATTGAGCGGATTGCCGACTGGATGCGGTCGAATCGACTGCGGCTTAACCCCGAGAAGACCGACTTCCTGTGGTGTGCGACCAGAAGACGGTGTCTCCATCTCGACACCGGCGCGCTGAGTGTCTGTGGGGCCCTGATACGGCCTTCGACTTCCGTGCGCGATCTCGGCGTCCTGCTGGAGTCAGATCTGTCCATGAGGCGCCATATCGCCTGGACAGTAGGTTGTTGCTTCCGGCAGCTCCGTCTCATCAGGAGCTGCATCAAGTCCTTGCCCTTTGAGGCCGCGAGGGCGGCCGTCGCCGCTTTCGTCACTTCCAAGGTGGATCGCTGCAACAGCTTGCTTGCCGGCGCGCCTGCGTGCCTCTTGGACGGACTCCAGTCAGTGCTTAATGCCGCGGCGAGGCTAGTCTGCAACAGGAGAAAATACGACCACGTCACGCCGCTCCTCCGTGATGTCCTCCACTGGCTGCCTGTTCCATCTCGCATCGAATTCAAGCTCTGTTTGCTCGTGTTCAAATCGCTTCACGGAGCTGCGCCCGAGTACCTGCGCGATTTCTGCATAGAGACTCATTCCTCCGCGGCTGGGCTTCGGCTCAGATCATCCGAGAGGTCTGATTTGCGTGTGCGGAGAATGAGATCGTGCTTCGGCGATCGTGCCTTCTCGGTCGCTGGTCCTCGTTGCTGGAACAGTCTTCCTCTCGCTATCCGATCAGCAGGCTCAGTGGACTCTTTTAAAGCCAGGCTAAAATCACACTTGTTCGCTAGGGCTTATCCGGTGTAGCTGGTTTTCTGTAAGGCGCCCTTGTAACGGCATGGCTGTGTTACTGCGCCATATAAATCGTCGTAATTATTATTATTATTATTATGACCAACCCTTTCAGTCATCATCTGCTTTCCTCACTGACAGTCAATGCTTAGTGAACTGTTGATCATTTTGACTGAATTCACAGGAGGTCAGAGGTAGAGCCAAAGTCTTGAAAGGACTTCTTTGTCAGTTGGAAATTGACTCATTTATCATTGCCATGATTGATAATTGTTCTTTGCTTTTTTGTTTAGGATAATGAAATTGAAAGAAACAAACAGGTAATTACATTTGATTCTAGGAAACAATTAGTTTTCTGTAGATGCGTGTGTCATTGTGTGTGCATGCCTGTGTCTATGTGTGTATATCTGCCTTTGATGAAGTGTTAACCATTGTCACGCTAAAATTTCTTGCTGTCCTACACACCTTCCTCTATGTTTTAGCCAAAATTTGTTATCTTGACAAGTCCTTTTCAGCTGCCATGAACCATTTGGGTCATATTACCTAATGAAGTGTCAATGGTTGGGCACACCTATGTGGATGTGTGACTTACTTACTTTTACTTATGGCCCTGTAATTGTAATTGTGATCGAACATTTATATAGCGCCACTTCAAGAGAACTCCTCAGAGGCGCTCCCGACTTGACACCAAACCATAATCAAAGAGAATGGTTTTCAAACGCTTGCGGAAAAGGGGCAAAGAAAGACAAAGAAGTTCATTACGGAGACTAATAGGTAACTTATTCCAGAAAGACGGACCGACCAAAGCAAAACTTCTATGCAACACTGTGGAAGATCGTGCCATAGGAACAACCAGGTCACCATGCGTCACCTGTTGCCCGGGGGAAACAACGAGGACGTTCTGAACCATCTCCCTTGTGGATGTTTATAAAGAACAAAATGTGTAAAATACTAGAGATGGACAGACTATGTTTTTGCTGAGTATAACATATTATTTTAGCATTATCATTGTGAAACAAAGTGAAAATATAATTATTTCTACAAATTTCATATGGCATGGCATGGGGTTAAGAGAGAGTGGTGGCAGTCAATGTGTTAATACATTGACAGGTTTTTTATCACTGAGTTTCTTATTTTTGGAATCTACAAAATCAATTTTTTTTTTACAAACAGCAATACACGTTTTGTAATACACAAGTCAGCTAAACGATGTCTTGACTAATTTCTATACTTTATGATTCAATTATCGAGGAATTAGAGCACTATGACTTTGAATTTGTCATCTTATGATTTTGATTCTTCACTTTAGCATTAGAGTTTTTTTGTTTGATTTCTGTAGGATAAAGAAGTTTTTGGAAAACCGGTAAATATTCTTTGCTTAGCAATATTTATTGTTCTCCTACTTTTCATGTATATAATGTAATGCTGATCCGCTATGTTTTGTTCAGTAATCGTCAGTAGGTCTGTACATGATCCTTTGAATGCCAATGATACGGAGGACCAGCTATTTCTTTCATTCAATGGGTTGTTGTCTAATTCAGTGCTCTCCAGTTGATCTGTGCTTTGTGATATCCATTCAGCCTTTGATAGCCATCTAGATATTAAAACATCTCCAGAATTTTTATTCAAAGATTAAATTCCTCTAAGATACAAGTCAGCAACTCTGTGAATTCAACAGATACTTAGCGCCTACAAAAGGAGTAATGCATGCTATGCTAAATATTAAGGTGGAGCTTAATAATCATGACACTTTATTCCCAGTATTCAGCATATGTAGAAGTGATTACAATTGTTTTAATTTTACAATTGTTAACTCATTTTTCTAAAACTAGTTACTAATTACTAGTTTTTCTAAAGCCTGTTGCCGACTCCTAGTTAAATTTCTTAAAAAGTAGTTAAAGCATAGTTGCAGTTAACCCTTTAATGCCGGAAGGTATAGGATTTCCCATGCCATTTACTACCATCTCAGCATTAAAGGGTTAAAATAGATTTACCTAGTTAAAGCCCATCAATGACTGAAGCTGCTGAGAGTTGGCTAAATGCTACCTTTTACACCGTATGAAAACCAGCTTGTTTTTACTCAATACTGTGGCCAATCATGTTTCCTGCTGTCTGATGTATCTGCATGTTATTTTTAGGTACATATACTTGCGGTAACTCACGAAAATCCACTTGAAGACCACAGAAATTCACTAGATAATGAAACTGCAGAGGAAACCAAGTAAGAACTTTTGCCTGACTGATTGGCTTTTGGTGCAGAGTCAGTGTTTTTTTGGGATAATATTCTGCCATTGGCTTGAGTTTCTTTAAGTTTCTAGGTCAGCCATGTTGTTTACAGGATTACAGCTGAGTCATAATAAAACATCGTCGTGTGCACCACTTTGCAAGTGTAGAATGCAAATCTCTAGATGAGCATTGAAGTTATATTCTCACTAAGTAATAAGTATGCCACAATCACCATCCAGCCTTCCATTCAACTGAAATAATTACCCTCTGCTTTCCATGCTAGCAGCTGACTTCTATGCAGCTATAGATAATGCACAGCTTTCACCTCTTACACTCTTTGCTGTCTCATTGATCAGCCTTTGACATGGTAGACCACAAGATTTTGCTCCAACACTTTGAATCCTCCTGTGGTCTAAAAGGAGTTTCTACCCTCTGACTTCAGTCCTACCTGTTGGGTTGCACCCTAGTGCGACCCAACATTTAGGACTGGCAATTCCAGGTCTAATTGAGTGTTCCTCGACCCTCGTCTTACTAGATGTTCCACAGGGATCAGTCTTCCTTGCACTATCTTTGTATCACTGCTGACCTTCTGACCCTATTGACCTTCTGCATGGCATTTGGAGCCTCCAAGAATGTACTGTTGATAAGTGTGGATATATATTGGCTAAGAGGAATAGAAGAAGTTACATTACACTGCAGCTTGTAAAGTATCGATAACTTTCCTTTTAATAACCATTGGAATTGCAGTTCTAAGGTAGAAACTGGTGATACTTCAATTGAATATTTTCAGTAAAATGTGCTTTTTGTTGTTGCAGATGCTGTTTTTTCCGAAGGCGGAAAAAAAGGTCTCACCCTAAACAAGCAGTTTGAAGACGTTTGACTCGTTGTTGATATAAATTTGCAAGATAATCTGATGTGATAGTGTGCACAAGACGTCTGGACACTGCTTCTTAAAGCACTGCAAAGAATTCTCCCAAAGACCTTCGCCAATTCGTAGAAAGCGTGTTGAGGTCATCAGATGTCGTCCAGCTGTTATTTTGTAATGTTTCTAATCTGATCTGTGTATGTGTTTCTGAGTCTCTTGTCGGTGTTCCTTAGAATTCTGGGCATTTGATTGGCATTATACAATAATCTTGCATAGGTAGAGAGAGTTTTTAATGTTATGATATGAATGTTTAAGGACTGAAGTTTGCAAGGCAAGATGATAGTAAATGAGTCGAGTGCTGAGACTGTTTGTCTGTATCCTCCTGCTAAGTCCTGTTAAATTGATATTGTCAGAGGGACTAACTCAGTTTTCTTGAAAGGCAGCTGCTGTCTGTTGTGGAATAGGATTTGATGGACAAAAGTTTAGACAAAGTTACGTGTTATGCTGTATGTATGTTGTTGTTGTGTCATTTAGAGTCGATTTAACTCTGTGCATTGGAGCGATAGATGTCTTTAGATTTAAGTGTCTAGTTTGCCGTTCAATTTCAAAATGACAGAATATATATATCAGAAGAGAATGGACACAGACTTTTTAAGTATTTGCCAGCCAAGCATCTATAGCATTGACATTGAATAGTTGGATGAGATGAGAGATCTGGTCGATGAGAAGAAACCGTTGTTGTTGTCGATGTGGATCTAATCATTTGTATGGATCTGATGCTAATTTCGATTTCAATTAGTTGGAATGATGATCTGGTGTAAGAGCTCTGTGTGTATGTATATGTGTATGTATATAGCACACAAGATTTGAATGAATCGTTGGTACTGTTGATGTCTCATGCATCCAGCTTCACCTGATATGGCAATCTGAGATAATTATTAGTCACACGGTGCATGGCTAGACATTCATCAATGCTAGCCAGGATAATATGCTGAAATGAGATTCTCAGGCGTTCTTCAATGATTCAAATCTTGGAGGTTAATATTTGCGAATCTCTGTCAAAAGTATTCATGTTTGAAAAAGTTTAGATGAATCAGATGAATCAAAGATGCAGTGCTTGTACTAAAGAAGGAGAAAGCCATGTTGTGCTTGTACTGGAGCAATTTCTTAGTTTTGTGTTTTGTAGTAGAGTTGGAGGTGTATCTAGTCCAGTTTCTGCTTCCACTTTGCATTTGACTTCAATTATTGCATGTATATATTTTTGATTTCACTTACATCGTATGGTAGTTGATTGAAATGCTTGAGCCGCCGTGTAAAGATGGTGCGTTGTGTTGATGATGATGATGATGCTCTTAAGTGCCTAATTGATCAATTATTAAGTCATTGTTATTCAGATGTAGTGAAGTGCTGACTTATGTAATTTATCAAATGAATCATAAAAATCAATTGCTGATATTGATGCGTGTGTAGGTGCATTCTTATTTTAGTGAAGTAGATAGACATGCTTATACTTGATCTCATTCAGATAATTATTATTATTATTGTTATTAGGGAAGACATTTGTGAAGTTTCTATTTGCTTTTCGTAAGCTTCTTGATGTTTTAGCCAGGTAAAATTAAATCATTTCTCGTGAGTTTTGGACAGACACGATTGCTTTTCTCACATTACCTAGTACAGCTTGTCAGTGCTTCATTTTGAAGTGAAAAGCATCTGTGCCATACATCATAATCTGATTATAATCTTTTTGTGATTGGGCAAGATAAAGCTTCCAAGATGATATTAAGACTTATGGTATTAACCAGAGTTGGCAAAGAAACCCTCAGGATTCCTGTTTAAAGAGATGCTACATGTATAGTAGGTGATATATGTGTGTAGCAATTTTTGTCTTGACATTTGCTCGGACAGAAGGAAATGTGTTTCCATTTAACAAATAGCCTGTTGTCATCGTTGTCGTTGTGTCTAATGTTGCTGAGTTTTGATTGGTCAACCACTGAGTGGCAACTTCTGATTAGCCGATTGCGGCATGAATCGTCATTCGTGTGATCACCTTTCACCACTTCATCTTTAGTGCATCTCGAGAAATTGTCGTGTGATGGCCAGTCCAACTTTGATAGACTTGTGTAACTTTCATTATGACAAAATTTGCTTGAGTACCAGGAATGTTTACTGAATTAAATTAGGGATTTACATAATTATACTTTGTGCATCACTGTCTTGCTTCGTTTTGGAGTTTTGCGAATAGTTGTCTAGTTGTGAGCGTCGCTTCATTGGTGTCTCGTCTATTGGTGTCTGATAAATCTGGATATGAGAAAAGGTTGGAGCAGCATCTCTGATTTTGCTCTGCATGTGGTTATTGCATGTGTTTGGTATCATTTCTCACAAAGTGCAGCATATATAAGAAATTGATTAATTTCATGTTACTGTGTAAATTCTGGTTGTGATACAGTGTATTGTGGCATACAAGTTGAGGCGAGCAGGTGTGTGTGTGTGGAGGCAATATAATATATCGCACCTATTTGTTCTTCTGGTGCCATCCAACAGTGTAGATAAGGAGAGGTTCATTTGCTCACGAGTCACACTGACTGATCATCTCATCTTTGAATCTCAGTCTCGTTTTGACTTTACTGCCTTTCTTATCCCAGCTGCATGACGATGATGATGATGCAGTCGTGTGATATACGACGTCGTATTCAATTGAAATCGTTCAGTCAAATGACTTATATTGTACGCAAACAGTGCACATAAGATCTGTTGTGTAATGATAATAATAATACCAATGGATTGTTCTATATGTCATTTTATGTGAGTTTTGAAAAAGATATATTTTCATACAAAATTCTGTTTCTTCAATGCTATGGATCAGGTTTTCTTGTTTGATTTACACAGCTGAGATCATAATAATTTCTTCTTCTTCTACTAACTTTGTTCAGTGACATCATTACTACTGTAAATGTAGTTCATGAAGATAGTAAGTACTATAATTTTACTGGTACTAGTTGAAAACCTACCAAGCTACCAAAGCAAATAACTTTTAATTAGTTACTCATCATATCCCCCCTCAACCAGCTCTGTAGACTCGAGATACCAGATAAGAGCTACAATTGCATCATTGAATTTCTCAAACATCATACCCGCGTCATACAATTTGGGGTGGGGCAGCCATGATATACCCACTGCCAATGTCAATGCCAGTGTGGTGCAGTAATCTAGAATTGGACCATTGCGTTATATGGTAAATGCTTCCGACTTAAACTCGGCGGAACCCAAGGTAGGGTAGTATTAAATTGTATAAATAATTATTGCTTAACAGATGGATAGCTATGAAGCGTCACTAGTTCCTTTCTGTCACCTTCTATATACTGCAAAATTTCTAATTGGTTTTTGTTTTTGCTAGTCAACTTTGTGGTCACTGCATGCTGCACACTAAAACCATCAAATAATTCTTCCGTCTTCCTCTCGACCACTAGATGATGGGTCTATATTTTGTTTGCTATTTCAGATGTTGTTACTAGCAACTTCTGTATTCTTTTAGTTTGGTCTACAAACTGCACAGAACTGAAGGACATGGCACAACAGCGGGAAACGTGGAGACATTGGACGTTTGGACCTGCCGCTTGGCAGAGAACGTAAAGAAGAAGACAAACTGCAGATAGCCAGCGTAACTTAAAATGCGGACTAGTCCAAGACTCCAGGGCCTACTACGAAGGGGGGGATGGAAGCAGACTGCTTCCACTTGTGTGTGGGGGAAGTCCCCCACCCCTAATGAAAAAGTTGAGGATGGAAGACTCTCTTAGACATTTTCCCCCTGTATCTCCCCTGGACTTCCTCCTGGTAAATTCCTTGGACCCCCCCCCCCACTCAGTCATCTCACAAGGTTAAGACTTTTGCTTTGCACTCACTTAAATTTGTCCCTGCATTTCTACCATCAAAATGGCCTGCTTCATGTCCGCTTGCTAGTAATTTATTTGGGGGAAATGGCTGCCTGAAGCCATTACATAAGTGCAGATTTAACAAATGTCCAGATTAGCCTATTTATAACTCTATTATCCTGTGGTCGTCTGATGGCACTTGATTATATTATAATTAAATAATTAAAATTATGTTCAGATCTAAGCAGTATATCATAACAGTTAACAAATTTTAGCTAGCAAATATGATGTTTAACAAAAATAAATACGGCTTTATAGATGACTTTATCTAATTAACTTTTGTAAACGGGTAAAGAATTTTATTTGTATGGAAGGGGCGATTCCACGAATGTACTAGTTGCAACAGGAAAATATGATTTTTGGGGGGGGGGCGTACGTAATATACGGATGGGCCCAGGCTATAGACAAAGGGAGTTGGGAATAAAGCAGAATTTCCCACTTTATCAAACAACAGATCAACTCTATCAATGTATTGAACAAGAATTCACTTCCATCATACTTTAGAGCTGCTGTTCTCATTAGAACACTTTAGAGCTGCTGTTCTCATTAGAACACTTTAGAGCTGCTGTTCTCATTAGAACACTTTAGAGCTGCTGTTCTCTTAGAACATAACCGTTCAATAATCTGTACCAACTAATAACTGTTTGAGAGTGAAGAACGGACACAAGTCGCAGTTAGAGTCCAGTCTGCTTCCCTTTCTTCATTGACCTCCATTCACCTTCTTGTGTTGCTAACGAACTCATTATCTCTTTAACCTTTTCGTCTTTTATCTTTTTCCTGAATGAACAAAAAGAAGTATTTCTCAGAGCAGCACTTAATGATTCTACCGATACTTATTGTCCAAATGTTCATCATTTGGACAATAAGTAACTTGTCAGTAAGTTTGTATGTACATAAGTATGTATGTATAATTGTATATATCACAATTATTATTACAATTAATTATTATTACTAATTATTTATATAGTGATTTTTAAAATCTCTGATGTGCTGTATACATGGTTACTCAATCTAAACAGGGGCAAATTAAGAAAACAGAGAAGGTATGTTGAGCTGAATAGCATAAAACATGTATTTAGGAAATTGATTCGTATGAGCAGAGGCTAACAGCGGTCTATGAAGTTAATTATGAGACTTGTAGTTGTTTCTGGTTGTCAACTGGTTTTATGTGAATTTTGTAGACAAATAATGGAAATGTTTCTTACTTTTTAAGTGACTGTTGGACGATATGCGCCTGTAGGACGCGGTGATCCTTGCGCAGTTCTCGTTCAGCATCCTTCTTCAGCTTCTTCGACTTCTGCACTTCAATTTTGTTTAGCTTCCATTCTCTTGAACCAACCAACTTCTTACGCCCATCAAACCTGTCATTACAAACAAGAAACAAGGCTTAGATCTAAAGCAAGCAGAAAGAAGCTTGCAAACAAGCTGCTTAGAAAGTCCTAGAGAGCTTGCATGAAAAAACAAGGCACTTAGCAGATAGGTCTTACAAGTGCAACCACTAAATAAAATGATAAATCACACACCACACTTCAACTTGTGTGTATCTGCTACCATGCTAACAGTGGAGACAATGGAAACTAGAACGAGAGACACAGTGAGGACTTATTCTCTGACAACATCCTATCTGAAGCTGCTAAAGAAAACAGTGCATTTATTTCAGATAAGTATTATTACATCCAGATACCAGTCATTCCGATTACTGTGTCAAGCAATTCTTTTAAGTCTGCTGTCAGTTTACCTTAAGTAGTAGTCAGCCGCTGTATGAATGAAACTGAGCTACTCACTTTTCGTCTACTTTTGGTTCGAATTGTTTCATTGGTACGGGTTTCTTTGGTATTTTTACCAGAGGACAGTATAAAGCTTTCTCATTGAGAATCTTCCTCACATCATTGTATAGCACCTTCAAGACACATCAACGAACTAATAATTTACAATCAGCCTATACAACTAAAACAATACTTATATATCTTAACAAATACTTCAAAACCCACTTTTGCCCAATGTTGTGACAAACAGAGTCTCAAAGAATCAAAGATTTGAATGATGGCAATATGAACTGGGTAAATTTTGCTAATTGTTTGAGATTGCCTTACTGCTGCTCACGACATGAATGAAACTGCTGATAATAAACCAGTAACAAATAAATAGATTCTGCTAAAGAGATCAATCTCTGAGCTAGACAATTACGCTTTGAGCATCACAGCAGAATCAAACAATAATCTTCATTTTTAATTCAAACTAACACACTGCCGTATGATTACAATTTCATATTATTATGATTGGATGATCACAATTTATTACAGGAGTCGAATATAACTGTTTGGCAGCCATGCATGGCGCTCATCACGTCCTATTGTTCATTTTAACAATGCTATCTGCCAGATGAAAGGCTGAGTAAACATTGACACAGATTATCTTGCTCACTGTGTTTCTATCCGTACTTCATGATGTAATACTTTTGCTTATAACAAAGCTTTCCAAGAATTTATGAAAACTCTAATATTTGGAACTTTCCTATGCTCAATTGCTCATAATCTAATTTACTGAAATTCTCAATTCCATTTCTATTCTGGGTTTAAAACAAGTAACTAATAGAAACAATTAAAACAACTGCAAAAATAATAATGCATATGCGTCATGATATGAATAATAATGTACATTATTCTAAAAAGATATGCAACAAGCTGCGTTTTACCAGCCTAAAGTCTTGATTAAACGAAAACCGAATTGAACTTTCCTGAACTCAGGTAACAAGTGTTTTGTACATAGATGATAGAAAAACCAGACATTAACAAGACAGACCTGGACTCCTTGTGGATAATGATTTAAATTCAGCTTTTCAACGAAACACTTAATTGACAAGAAGATGGCTTCTACAGCAGGCATGGAACTGTACAGACTTCGAAACCTTTTCACCAGTTCTAAACAAACTACGAGGCACTGAATCCTGTTGTAAAAAGAAGAAAAACATCAGAAGAGTTTAAAAAAATAATAACAGGATCACATTCTCGACTGCTATTAGCTATAACTGTAACCAACTAAGTAGCATGAATTTCATTTGCACTGGTACCCTACATTGGCTCCCTGTCTCCTAGTGCATCAAGTGCAGAATTGCTGCGCTGGTTTGTCGTTGTCTCCTTGGCTTTGCTCTGACCTATCCAAGTGAGCTCTGCTGTCCAGTATCTGTGATGCCAGCTTACAGATCTTTTCACTCTGCTTCTAGTGGGGAGCATTTGGTTCCTCGTATTAGAACCTCAACCAGTCAGCATCACACTTTCTCAGTTGTAGGTCTTTCTGTCTGGAATAGTCTCCCATTACTTCTCCCTGCTACCTAGGATTAACTCATCAGCATTTTACAGGCTCCTTAAGACACATTTGTATCACCGTAGTTGGACTGGAAACACGTGTCAGTAGGTTTCTTGAAGGGGTACTACATAAATTCTTGAAATGAATTCATAATGAACTTGTTAATTATAACAAAACATCTATTGCCTGTTCATAGTCTCTCATGACCGCATCACCATGGAAGCGTCATGCTCTGACGACCACATTTACATACATACATATATATATATATATATTATATATATAAAAACAGAGGGACGCAAATGTAAATCTGCTTTGCACTGAATCCACATTCACATCACCAACCTCAGGTCATCAGATTCAATGAACTTCTGATCAGCAAAGATTTTCTCAACATTCAGCGGCAATCCAATATCCACGCTGCTGCTGCTGGTAAAAGACAAGAGAAACAACGTAGTCCAATGTAATCAAGTACTGCACCAAAATATAATATACATATAATATATATATAATATATATATTTAGTCTCATCTTCAGGAAAGCATAAAGCAGATTTGAAATTAAGTTTTCTGAATCGTGAAGAAAAAAAATTGATGCATCACTGCATGTCACTTGTACACTACAACTGAAATCATGCGCATCAAATTATTAATTGCCTAAGACATGTCTAAATGTGAGACATTCAAATACCTGTTTGTGATTCTGTTGACAAGTTTCATTGGATTTCCACTTGATTTGAACTGAAGGGATATGAATTGTTCTGTAAACATTCAAATACAACGTTAGACGAACAACCACAACACCACAAAACACTATTCATCAATACATCTTGTAATCAACTCACTGGTAGTGTTATAGTCTCTCTGCACATTTCAAGATCCTGTTGATAAGAGTGCATGACAACACATGTGTCGCTAAGCATATGTCACTGTCATACCAGTACTAACGAAACATATCAGATATCTTCAGCACAGTGGCGTGGCCAGGAATTCATGATGGAGGCCCTGGAGGGGGGTTTATGGCCTGGCCGGAACCCGGCCCGGATCCAAGGGGCAAATCTGGCCATACCTTTGACAGCTTTCCGTTAGACCTGTGCAAACAATGGAAAAGGCTTCCCATGAAATAGGGGAGGATATGTTACCACTGATCAAAATACAGAACAGATACTCATATTGTTAGCATCCAAACAAATGAAAGTTGAGCAGACAATACAGGCAACTACACGTATTGAGACCAGGCATAGCAAAAGAAATTTTATAAATTTATAAAATAACTCCAACCTTTATCTGAAGGCTTGTTGGAAGCCAAGAACAGAACTCCAGACAGGAAATTTATGGCCTCTGGAACAAATCGTTTTGACAGCGACACAAACTGAAATTGATAAAAAAAAGGACTGTTACAATATAATTAACACTGGATGAAAAGTCTGGGTAAAATTAAATCTCTTAATGTTCAGCAACTGATGGCACAAAGGATCAAAACTGTATAGGAAATTCGCCACAAAGAGTCGTCATATAAAAGACCCAGATCCTAATGAGGTTGTGCCTTTAGCTACTGAACTACCCCTGAGATCCATGATAAATCAGAATTTGTATTATAAAGCCTTCTATATGGAGTATCTAGCATCCATATAAATGAGCATACGACTTTATAAGTGGATAATGTCTTGTAGATGAAAACTTCATTCTAAGAATCACTAACTTGCAACTGTGGTTATAACTGCAAAAAACTCAATTCTCTTGTCCAGAGCTGTCTTTCTTTGACTACACATAATGTATTAATATTACCCCCAAGTTCCATGGTGGCTGCTGAGAGAGACTCTGAATAGTCACTTTGCAAGAGGGGCTTAACAATTCTATATGTAAGATATGATTTCAGTTACCAAACACAGTAACAGAAGTCAATAGGCATATATAAATTGCGTACTCATTCTAAATGTCTAACAAATGTTGCCATCTAACATCTAAATAACCGTCTGCAAAATTGGCTCACTTGAAACTAATCAACTATCAGCAAAATAGCAAAAAATCTCACCTCCAGAAACAGCGTACATAGAAACAATCCTGAAGCAACATCTCTAGAATTTCTAATGACACCCTGTTAAAAAAATGCAACAAAATAAATTCAAAATATTGTAACTGAACTTCAGCATTTGATCTTGCTGATTGCATGCATACAGTGCAGAATATCCAATAAAATACAGTGCAGCCTTCTCAATGAACAAATGTCACAAAACATGCTTTCAGAGTTGGACGTAAACTGACAGATTATTTATTTCTGGTCAATAGGGTCATGACAACCCTGATTAGCAATGCCCTTAGTGAAAATACTGCATCACTACAAGCATACACACTGATGTTTTGTATACTTGTACAGATTATTAAAGGTCATCATAGTCATCACCATCATCATCATCATCATCATCAACCTCAGACACTGTACATAAACTATTGTTGACAAAGGTTCATAAGTAACATCAAGCATTGGCTTCCATTATTTATTTATTTATTTATTCGGAGACCATATAACAGAAAATAATCAAAGCTGGCTACACGTGTAGGAAGCAAGACAGTGGTGCACTGAAGCAAAACAAAAAACACAAAAAATACAATGCAGCCATACAGCAACAGAAAAAACTCTCTACTAATGGCTTAAGGTTCAGCGGACCACGGAGCAGAAACCCAAATACTAAGCCACAGAAAGTTCTATGACAGAAAGTTCTATGAAGTAGATTTATGTGAAGTTATGTTTAAGTAATCGAGTGTTACGTTGGCATTGAAGGTTATGCAGGAAGACAGTTCAAAAAGTGGGAGCCAGTACATTGCGTAGAGAATAGACACGTGTCGAAATGTCCACGTGGAGGGTCATAAACAGTCAATTTTCTAGTTGGATAATGTGAGTGGCGATCAGAGGTAAGGAAAAAGAAATCATTAAATACAATAATTGCAAAAGGACGTAGTTATAGCAGTACATAAATTCTCCTATTTGCAAGCACCTAATTTGATCGATTTTTAATATTACCCAATTCTTGGAAGATCACACACACACACACACACACACACACACACACACACACACACACATCAATAAATGGCACTGCTTCATTCATCGAATCTCAACTACATTCTCGTCAATTGATTTGAAATTTAATTCGATGCTTTTCAACATCCCTTACAACAGTAACAATGTCAGTGAAAACACAACTTGTCACAGTGACCACAAAGTATAGTCATCAACAACTCATTCTCATTGTTTCTACATGTGAAACCTCTCTACGTCTTAGACTTGGTGCTAAAGATCTGTTTAAGAAATTACATTATTGATTTACCAGAAGAACTGCTGATAAGGAGACTGGTTACTAAGGACAACGGTCGCTAAGGAGGCTGGTGATAAGGAAGGCAGTCACTAAAGAGACTTGCTGCCTAGGCTGGTTTCCAAGAAGAACGGTTGCTAAGGATGGCGGCAGCAGCTAAGAAAGCTGATTGCTAACGAAGCAGAGACTGGCTGCTAATATATGTGTAAATAAAAATTTAAAAAATTCGCAAAATTACCCATGTCACAAAAACGTGATTTAGTTGTGTTATTGGAAATATACTATTTTTAGTTTTTTTTTACCTAGTTAAGACATTCAACATAGAACCTTAATACTTTAATAATGAACTAGGATTCCAAAGTGCTAAACATGGTCTCCTATTTTAAAACATTAATAAACACTGAAAATACTTAAATTAAATTAAAGTAATTAAATAATTTTTATTAAAAATTCACATTAACTATATTATATTTTAAATAAGTGAATGCTGCTCCATGGTCTCTCGTCTGAAAAATCACTGAGATTGCTGAGCACAACTTGCCTGGTTTAAGAGTTTGCTGATGAGCAAGATGGCAGGTGTTGAGACTGGATGTCGGCGATCTGATGGTGGAAAGATGAGACCAGCAAGTCTCAAGAATAACAGCTGCAGAAAATATTTATTAAAAAATGCATTACAATCGCTTCAAATGAAAGTCAGTTGATCTGATCAGAAACATAAAAGATCAATGTTAAAGCAACATTACAACATTCTGATTATATTCTAACTGAATAAACTACAACTAGACTTAAAAACTCAATCACCAGCACAACATAAATATTCAAAATAGCAAGAAGCGAAGATGATTGAAATAGATGACATACTGTTTCTAATCCTGGCATTGATTTCTGATTAATGCTGCAAAGTCTTTCGATCATTTCATTCATTGTTTGGCCAGCAGCAGACGGTGACTTCTGCGCCAGATTCACCAGTTCCTCCGTCATCTCATCAATTGCCTTCAGCGTTGGTAAGTTGCTCGAATCCGCCAGCATTCCACAGTAAGTTGACAACTTCTACAAAAATGTGCAAATTATGTGTGAAAATCTTTTCACTCATTCAGCCATTCTTCTTATAAATGTGGAAGCATTTTTATACATGATACTTGACTCAGTTCATCAGTTGACAATTCAGATGATCGTGGCTTTACACAAAACAGAATACACATCTGACCACAGACTATTATGGGGTCAGCTAAATGAATTGAAATCAACCTGCAGAATCTGACTTGCAATATATGTTCTAATAGGTCAACTGACCAAAGGAATTCACAGACCCACACCTAAAGTCATCGATCTTTCATAATCAAACCAGAAACCAAAGAATTTCTTGACCAATTTTTGACTGATTTATTTAAACATATTTCCCAGTTTCATCAAGCAGAGGCAAGAAATTATAATGACCAACATGACATTATACTCAAATCTAAATGTCATATCAGATGATTGCTTCTTTTAACTAAGATACTTACAGTTTCAAACTGACTCTCCTCATCTTTCGAATCTTTACTATCTTCGACATCTTTTCTGTCATCTTCTTCATCAGCAACACTTTCCTCTTCATCATCACTTTCAAGGTCATCATTCTCCTCTTCATCATCATCACCATCTTCGTTCTCATCATCATCATCGCTTTTGTTGTCGCTGTTGTCATCATCCTCCTCATCCTCATCCTCATCGCTGTCATGCTCTGAAAATAATGCATTTAACTGTTCAAGCAAAGACTCAGAAAAGAACTTTCAATCTTCAACCTTCAGTGAAATAAACACAAATTTGCAATAAGCAAAATGCAAATAAACAATGCGAATTTAATACAAGAGATACATTTTATGATAAACTTTCTAAGGATGATGTTTCAGAGTTCTAAATCATTGAGACCTACAAGTAAAAATCTTAAAGAAATAAGAGAAGAATTACCATATAATGCCAAATCAGTCCCATGTTAACTGTCAGTGTATGCAAAAAGGTCATTTTATAAATTCAACTATAAACTTGTTTGACATTAACAAAGCAAGGCAACAGTATTACACATTCTACTTTTGAATTTATTTAAATAAAACTTCACCTGCTGAATTTCGAAGACGCTTTCTGGCACGTCTTGAGCTGAAATTATACACATGCACAATCTGTATATGCAATAAATAATGGTTTCAAAGCAAAATAGTGAATGATGCAACATTAATGTTTAAAACATGTCTATTATCTGTCACAGCATGGATAGATCATGTGTGATGCCTGAATTTCAGAGGCGCTTGTGGTCAATGCTGAAAATGTGGCAAGTGCCAATGATGATGACGCCCTTTGAATACGCAGTCCAACTAAACTAATGGGTAAGTAGTCTATGTTCAGGAGGCACTGCAGGCTCTTCCCCATCATACGAACTTGTCAATCATGGATTATTTATTATTAAATAATCTTATTTTATTTAATTTCAATTACAATTTCAAATACTTTTTTTCAAATGCTCTCCAGCACTACTTCGACAAAAAAGCATCAGTCAATAAAAGCGCAACTCAAAATTAAATCTCATGATATTTATATGACCTTAGACATCACCTAATCCTTCACGACAAAATTGTCTGGAAATGATTAATGACAACTGGAATGGTTAGTTATCACACCAGCAACATGCTTTTTATAAAAGTGCATACATCAGCTAGCTAAGTAATTAAATGGCAATAGCTAAGTGAACTACAAACTCATAATAAAATTTTATACTTCAATTGGGCCAGTAAATAAGTCAATGCTACATGGTTCTTTCTTACTGCACATCAATTGATTGATCTGCAATATTGGTAGTCAGTGCGTCAGCAGACAGAGTTGCCACTTCACTCATTGATCCATTCATTCTCTGCAGCCTTTCAGCCTAAAGTCAACAAACAAATACAAAAATCTGCTTAAAATTAATGCTAACAAAGCAAACAGGAATTTTGCAACATCATTAAATTGCATGCATCTAATTGTAAACGCCATTGACTTATAACCTCTCACTGTCTCTATCTTTGACCGTCGAAAACCGTCTATACTCTCGAGAACTGCTATCTGTCTCAGTC
The DNA here is from genome assembly GCA_945859605.1 of Lumbricus rubellus. Taxonomy (NCBI): domain Eukaryota; kingdom Metazoa; phylum Annelida; class Clitellata; order Crassiclitellata; family Lumbricidae; genus Lumbricus; species Lumbricus rubellus. Next base: position 35,830,893 of record OX243815.1, on the reverse strand, counting down.
CCGATCATTTGCCTCAATTGGGATCACTTTCTCCTTCTGTTCGTTATACATTTCAGACTCTCTCTTGTGCCGTGTCTCGTCCAAAACCTTCTTGTGAGGCCTGCAAAAAATTTAGCTGGAAGAGTCTTTGTGAAACGCATCAACCATGCAATGACATCTTCCAGGTGACTGTGTAACACACTCCAATGGATGTGACTGACAATCAGACACACATCATTTGTCTGCATTTATATAGCACTTGCTCATTCAGATCTACGGACACAATAATGGATGGACGGCACAAGAAGATCTTACAGAGAATGGCTGGACAGCATCCTTAGGGGAAAATAACTATTTGCTCAGTCGACCTCCATATAGCTTGTCACTGATCTGAAATATATAAACAGCCTATGCACAGTGATTCACAATGCAAGACAAGTTTATAAAGATAATTTTACTGTTGATAACAATAAGTTATAAGATAAATAGAAACGGACGACTCAGACCTCGAGTCTTTCGAGTCTCTCCTTTTCTTCCTTGACCAGCTGCTCTGAAGTCTTCAGACGCTCTGCTGGCTGCAACAAAATCAAATCAAATCATATAAGAGTAGGTTGAAAATTACAGGTAATAAGTACCTACTTTCTTACACAACATTTTATGGGGTAACTAAACAACTAATAATAATAATAATAATTAATAATTTAATAATAATAATAACATTAAAAAGCAATGTCATAGAACATCAACAATTTCATTAAAAATAACATGATAGAATGAGATCAGGCAATACAGAAAACAGTCATTTTATGAAGTAAGATGACAACTTAAAGAATAAAACAATTAAACGGATGACAATTTAACACTTTAAAGCTACACTGTTTTCCAAGTAGATTTTAGTTCCTCCTCAACATTGAAGGAGTAAAGAACAAGACATTTAAAGAGACAACACAGTTTAAAGGATAAAAGATAAATCCTTTAGACATATCACTGAAAGTTCATTTCTCAGGAGTTTGTCAAATGCTGCAGAACAGAAACTTCTCCAGTAACTCTACTGCTAGCGCAAACAGAACCAAAAGAGAGTTCTAGCTACACATCATGTGAGCATTGGCTAAGAATATTGTCAAAAACGGAGCCTTGGTAACAAATGTTTTATGCTGGAAGACTATCATCAAAAGAATCTTACTGTTCCTCTTCTCTCGAACAGCAAAGACTTCCGTGTCATGCTAAAGGAAGAAGTCTTCCCTCTTTCTTCCTCTTCCTTCTCAGACCTTTCTTTAGCTCCTTCTTGAAATTTCTACAAGAATTTTTTTTTAAACGGGATCAGTTTAGAAGTCTTAAAATAAAGGCTTGCACTTGGTAAAAATCTAAATTCATCAATAAGTCAACATTTCTAGTTATAATCTCAGCCAATAAATTACAGAAAAGTTTTCTAAAAAATTGTCAACAAACAATCACTTATCAATGAGACTTCCTAAACTTTAGTTTTCATTTTGAGCTACATTGCAAAAGCGAGAGATAGATGAACAACAGCAGATCGACATGATCACCGATACTGATAACTGCAGTTTGATGGACACTTAGCGCAGCATTAATCAAGATTGGCGCAGTATATTAAAAGGAGAAAGAAGAAAGAAGATGGGGTAAGATGATAGAGAAATCAGCAGCAGCAGCAGCAGAGTGGGGGTGGTTTGAGCATGTCTTTTACATGGACAAAGATTGCAGAGACAAACAGGTGTTGTCCTAGAATACTGGTGAAAGATGGAAGAGAGGAAGAGCACGAAGGAACCTGGCAGACCACTATCAGAGATGACTTGGGATGTGTGAAAATATTTTGGAATGAGACCCAATGTGCAGACCTGTGCGGCAAGGACTAAGTAAGTATGTTCAGGAGAAAAACTGATCAGATTACATAACAAACACACATTCAGATGCAACAGTTTAATTCAATCAAGTCATAAACTGCTACTAGTTTCCCCACACATGTCAACGAGTTGTGTTTATTTAACTGTGTATGTCAATACTTAAGTTTTACATTGGCATTTGTCTCCTAAAATAATGTTGCTATAAGAAATTAATGCTTACATTTTTGTTCTTGTAAAACATAGAGTAAGTTGAAAATAAAATTAAGAGTCAATGCAGCAGTAACCATTACTCTTACCTTAAGGAGAGACATGTATTCTGTGAATTGACTGTCAATCTCAACTCTCTGTGTCTGCAGTTCATCCTTCTGCTTATCACGATTAAACTGAAAAGAAACAAAAGTGGAACAGAATCAATAAATACAAAAACAAGAAACAAAGCGTAAATGAATTGGTGCAACATGCTGATCAATCGGTAACAGACTCGCCTCACTCAGTCATGGGTCATGTAGGTTGGTCATGATTGGGTCATGAATACTCAGGATCCGTGTAACAACCCTGCGAGAGAAGTTGCTTGCTCACATGATCGTCTGTCAACAAGTGCAATATTAATTCAGCACCAGTGGGATAAGCAGGGAATAAACGGCAAGTTGTGATAATGCACTGGCTCCCATATCCAGGATGTTGAGATTCATCCACTGCCAGCTCAAGAACCAAGTGAAAGAAAGGAACGCTTTCTCTACATGCCATGTGTGACAGATGAGCCTCACTTTTACTTTGATTATAACATCACATTACAACTATTATTCTTTAGAAATGGCACTGAAAGTAACATGCAACAGTCCAGGGTACGCTGAAAGTGAATCTTCATGGCACAGAAATCATGCTGTAGTAGTCTTTGCAGACGTCCAATCAGCAAGTACACCTGGTGCTTTACACAAGGATACAATGTCAACATTTAACAATTCCAATGCAACAGGTTGACAATCAAGGTTAAATCAGCAATTCATTCATTCACTCTATGGACTTCTATAGAGCCCCTTCAAGAAATCTACTCAACTTGCCAATCCACTGAAATCTGAAGTCAACAGCTGGTAGCTGAAAACACATGAGTTGTTTATGGAAACAATGCTTTTAACATGCTCAAAGGGTGCCACTTATGCACATGCAATACACAATTACACATGTTACATAATCGAGTGCTAAGTGCAGTCAGACAATGATAGATGTCTCCTAAATGATAACCTCAGTCTGCAAGATTTCCTACAACCTGCCAAGTAATATAATTCAAAATATTCAGCTGTAGAATTAAAGCCCAACTTTGAGCAAAACTCTGATGAAGACACAGTCTACCTTCTCAATGTTCTTCTTCTGTATTTGCTCCTTCAGTTTGTCCTGGTGGGTCTTGCGCTTCTCCTCCCCATTCCCTCCCTCCTCCTCCTCACCCAACCGAAGTCCTCCTCTTCCTCCACTACTGAAGTGCTCCATAGCAACAATGTCACCTGAGATCAACAGCAAAATATCTGATTTCAACAACTTTAGAAACAATATTGTGGCAAATCACAGAGTCTCATGATTATTCGTTCAAACAGAACCAAAAGAGTTGGTTTGTTTCTTGTTAAAGGATTGCTAAAATATGCAAATCCTCATGCGTTGTCTAAAGCCACTAAACATATTTCATTCAGTCTTTGATTCCCGTGTAAACTGTAAGATCGTCTCTTTCAAGACAACAGTTAAAAGATTACATAAAAATAAATATGAACAGAGCAAATCAAAGCTGAGAATCTTTCAAAAGCAGAGAATTCAAATGTGTGCATACAGACACAAACATGCAAACAAATATAAGACAAAACTATAATAGAAAACATGTATGCACAGATACGCAATTACGCATATGCATATAGTTTACAGTTCAAGGCATCAAGAGGTCATCATCATCATCTCTTACCAGCAATTCTTCCATCATCATCACTGTCGTCGCTCCAGTTACCACCATCAGCATCCGCAACTGACTGACCAAAATGTGTCAAAGTCTCTTCTGGACCAAACTCTTCTTCATCGCTATCAACCAAGTTGAACTTCAAGACACAATGTCATCAAAAACATCATTTAAAACACAATGTCATCATTTGAAACATCATTTAAAACACAACATCAAGAACATCATTTAAAACACAACATCAAGAACATCATTTAAAACACAACATCAAAAACATCATTTCAAACACAACATCAAAAAATTCATTTAAAACACACGTCCACAGCAGCCGCAAGACTCCAGCTTGTAGTGCAATTCAACAAAATCAAAGCCTCACATGATTCACAAATGCTCTGATGCGTACATAGTACTACATACATATTATTACAAACATTACATACATGTTGACAGCAATAATTACAGCAAGTGTGCACACTTTTACCCAATTATCTTAACTACAATTGAAATGAAAGGTTGCATTATTTTTCTAAATCAGTAGATCTATGTAAGAAACCTCCATGCAGCAATTGCAATTTGAGAACTCCTGAAAAGGGCAAAAAGGGAAAAAATAAGACAAAGGCAGATAATATAAGAATATACAGGGCCGTAACTAGGATTTTTCGTTTGGAGGGGGCTTAAGCTTTGAGCATGGCAAGTGCGGTAGCAGGAATCTATAGTGGGTTCAAATATTTAGCCGTAAGCATACAACGACTTCATTTATTTGGGGGGGGGGCTCAGCTTCGTTGATCTGCTTTATGATGTGCATTTATTACCAACTTACATTGCAAGCACCCCAAGCAGAATGCTAGTTACGTCCCTGAGAATATATAAGAATATTTATTAATTAATCAGCATTTTGGTGCACATACATGGTAATAAATGCACATCATAAAGCAGATATTGTGATAAATTTCTGCTACTACTAACATAATGAACAAAGTGTCAGTCAGTCATGAATGCAACTTTCTGTTACAACAAAAATTACCAATTGTGGGGGAGGGATGAAAAGAAAATCTTACGCAGTGGATGCCAGTGCGGCATAGTCGCTGAGTACCAGCCACTTCGACTAGGGCCCACAATAAATTTTACAAAACATATGTGAATATGGTGCAATTGCCGAGTACTTGCAGCCAACTGCTCTTGAAAAACTAAATCATTTCAAATTTCTTTCCAACTATCTTAGCATGAATTAAATGCATCACTCTCTGAATTCTTAGCACAGTCAATAATCTCAAAGCCAGATTACAATGTCTATATTTTTTCTTTATTGATTCATTGCCATTTTTTACATAGTCTATAAATGTAACTGAAACTGAAAATACACATCATTGAAGAAATTTTTAATGTTTTCGGATGGACAACATCTAGAACTAGTACAGTGACGAAAATAACCTTGAACAAAACTATTTAGAAGCATTTTCAGAATAACAGATCCATAAAATAAACAACATGTAGGAAGTCATTCTTAAGACCCAACGCTGATACAACGTGGTATTACATGGAACATATTTCTTTCAAAAACAACAGGTGAATATGCTACATGCTTAATTAGTAAAAAAACGAAACAATTCAAAAATAGAGACATACCTTTCTCACTCTTGCCAATCGCTTGAGTTTCTTTTGTTCTGCATTCAAAGTTTTGTCATATTCTCCCGTTCGACGATCAACAATGCTGTTCACTTTTCCCAGATTACTGTACTCCACCAAGAGAGTTTTCTTTCTCTGGAAAAACATGATAAAAAAACCTCAAAAAAATTAAGTACAAAATTCTCTTATAACAAAATTCATGCGCAAGATATGAACGAAATTGTTTGCCAGTGTGTGTGTGTCTGTGTGTGTTTGCATGTGTCTCTGCAGGACATAAGCTGACTACAGCCAGTCTCACATATGCTGAAATCTGAAAATAGCTCCCACTTTTACAAATAGCTGAAAGGTGCGTTTCAAATCCAGGCAACAGGAAACATTACAGACCATAGTCGAGGTGGATGACGCCAATTTCAGTAATAGATTAAAAAATCTATTGTGGTCCATCAAATCATGGAGCCTTAAAACTGAAAACCACTGTGCACATGCATTAATGAACATTCCAAATGTTAGTCTTGAATCAACAATCAAAGCTAACATTATGACACAAAATAGGTTTTTCAACTTTCAAAGCAACAAAATGTCTGAATTAGTCTGTCATTTCTGTCTGTATGCTTGCTTGCGTATAGTCTGTCTTTGTCTATCTGCTTGTCTTCCAAGCAACTGCATTGTCCATGAGTGTTAGTAGCACTTAAAACCAACCTTTAAAGTGATCCTATTCAGAACAAACTGACTTCTGACAATTTAAATAGCAGATCAAGGAATGGTTTTAGATTGTGAACATAAAACACAGCTGATGAACAAGAATTTAATCAAAACTGCAAGATCATTAACCTTTTCAACTGCTTTCTTCCGAGACTGGAAGGGCTTTCCAACTTCATGTTTTGTGACCTTTCGTCCCAATATATTGTGCTTCTGTCGATTGATTTTCACCTCAAACGGATTAATGGCTTCGAGCTTCTTGCCTTTTGAGTGAGATGCTGATGACTTTTTAGATTTTGCCATTCTCTTGAGACTAAATTATAAAGCATCATAGCAAATAGCAAAAACATTGTGTTGTACAGCACTTTTCAAACGTATGGCAATATTTTTACTTTATTCAATGTGTCTATTACGGTACTTTCAAAATATAAAAAAACTCATATTCACTTTAAATTTGGATGATACATGTATTGTATTTTACTAAACAGCTGTTCACTGAAAGTAACTACGCTGCTAAAAACATTTCAAACTCTACTTGCTAAGTGTCATTGTACAGCACGTCTCTGAAAGGAAGCAGACACAAAGAACTTCTGAAATAAGACTTCATGTCGGAATTAAGAATTTATTCAGCTGTTCACTTGAAGTTTAAAACTGATTGTAGTCAAGTGTCAACAATGTCATACTTTAAAAGGCATAAATCAAAACTTTGTAAAGTTTGTATTTAGGCTTGTAACTACCCAATTTCAACTGGTTTGAGTTGATCATTTTCTACCTGATAACATGTACCGACAAATGACTGGATTGTGTGGTGATGGGTCACATATATAATCATACATGTGTGAGATGTAGAGTTTGTCATCATTGCCTGCTTAGAAAATTTCGCATCTGAAATGCATGCCTGGGTTCTGAGGCTGAATTTGGCTCATAGACAAACACGATACCGCTATTCAACAGCAGAACATTATTTCCAACACATAATTTCTAACCTATACGCTGCATCATATACTAACCCAAAGGAATGGAGGGCTGAGATGATCCAAATGGCATGGCATTCCAAGAAGGGTCACCCAACCAAGTGCTAACCAGGTTCAACATAGTCTACCGTCCAGTCGCTGTGTGAGGCTAAGAAAATGAAGTCACTCACACTTCAAAAGGTTATTTTCTATAATGGCTTGGTAGTATTTCTATAATGGCTCGGTAGCAAGTAAACGTTATGGCCGCCGCAGATAGGTGCAGAATTAGAACGGCCTGACATACGGCGATCGATAGATATCTCGTATCTGGCGGCCATGTGTTAAGGTGAATCGATTTTGTTGTGTTATTTAGCTTATTTAAGCGTATTAATATTTATGAAAATACACCTTTTCATTGTAGTTTTACTTACTTACTTTCGCGAAAACATTGGCCTATAGTTCGCCGTAGGTCGCGGAAATATCGGGCTATCGATCGCCGTATGTCAGGCCGCTCTAATTCTGCATCTATCTGCGGCGGCCATAATGTTTACTTGCTACCGAGCCATTATAGAAATACTACCGAGCCATTATAGAAAATAACCCAAGAGATAGTTTAAGCCGAAGGGGTTCTCCCTTTTAGAACTCGGAATTCCGAAGAACCACATGGTGAGGCTCTAGAGATAGAACATAATCATAAAGCAACATACAGAATTACTTTCTCGCATTTAATAAGCGAATGAGAACAAGAAAAATAAAATACCTAGATCATCTATTTAGTCTAAAACGTTTCGTAGCCTAAACACATTACAAAGAATTATTATATTATATTATAGCAACAAATTCAACCATTTCACGATTCACGAACATCGATATTAATATAACTAGGTCAAGCGTTGCTATTGATTACAAAACATATTCACACAACGAAGCAAGATGTAGCCCAAACTTAACGCAACTGCTATCAAAAGGGACCAACAACATAATAATTATTATTAAGTAGGCCTAAGTAAGCAAGCATGTACCAAATTGAACCTTGGAAACATCGAATGAGAACAATCTATAGAAGTGTGCAAGCACAGCATAATAATAATCACAAGTGCCTACATCACGAGGCAACCGGAACATTCTCTCCAGTATGGCAGTACACACATCTCCAGTATGGCAGTACACACAAAGTTCCAGAGCGTGAGCATAGTTTCGACCAGTAGGCTTACTTGTAGGCCTAGGCCTACAAGTAAGCCTAGCTTACTTGTCTGGCAATTCGCATAGCCAGACAATGCAGAAAAAGTATAAAGACATCTCGATATTTTTGTACTATAACTCCATTGGTTAAAAATCTCAAGGCGAATTCATTTAAAAGTACTGACCCGAACCTACAACTCCTTTTTATAATCCCAGCCAAAATATCTTTGTGAACTCTTCGCCATTGAGACGATCATCCCCTTTCTATCCATGGATAGGCGTAACTTTCTATTATGACATTGTGGCCAGTCACCACCACTTTTAAAAGTGGGGCATAGTCACCGCCACTTTTTGGTTCTGCACAGAAACATTTTTGAAAGTATTTGACTGTCAAGCGTATAAAGTTTATACATGTATGCCTATTCCTTGATATTTAGGCCTAATATCGCAATGTTGGCAAAGCTATAGAGGCTTCCTCGTTGTGTTCATTGTCCACACTCCACACTACCTTACAGTCCTTACTTACACGTGCTTGGTTTCATAATAATTATAGAGGTTCAGCTGTCCATTTTGTTGTAGGCCTATACAATCGATCTGGACTTGACACTGTGAAATTGAGTGTATAAAAAATTTAAATTATAGAATTCATTTTGAAAATACGAACATGACATCGCATTTGCAGATGACATCTAGACCTACACGGCGCTAATACCAGCCTATAAGCCATATCCGCCAAACGGGGGCTCGAACTCACTGTAGGCCCTACCTCTCATTCTTTGCGTCAGCGTGTTAGGCCTAACCATTACTCTACCGTCCTCGCTCATGCGTCTCAGACCGCATGACCGAATTGCCTCACTATCGGACAAGTTAATGACGAAAGCGTTTTTAAAAACAATGCCTCATGATGCCTATAATAGTTTCGTGTAAAGTCGTAAACCATATCGCGGATATCCAGTTGGGTAAATAAAACAATATACTTACTTGCTTATATAACTTAGTCAATGTTTGACCGCCACATCTTCATTAGTTTTGCTAGAAGACTTGTGAAAAAAGTTTGGTAGCTACTTCCTTTTGTATACGTTTCCGGTCTCATCGGGTCTTTTGAATTTAAAGAAGTATTTATTCCAATTTCAATCTTACAACATCTGGTTATTTTATTGCTTTACTTATTAGTACTTACCGTTTTATTTAATTGTTCGCATGTATCATGCAATTTAAGCTTGAAATTTACTGTATTTATGTAACTTATGTAATTTTTTTTAGCTAGCGTAACGCATGCCCAACTGAATGTAGAAAGCAGGCGAGGCGTATTTTAACTTGAACTATATTTAATTGGCATTGGTGTATACTTGGAAATTGTATAATTTGATTTCTTAGGCATCGGTAGTTGCAGCTATAACCTGTTGCTGTTTTGGAATATCTCAGGTTTGTCGACTTGAAGAAAGATGGCGAAGTCCAAGAACCACACAAATCACAATCAGAGTATGTTATGTATTCGCACTTCCTGCAAATCTGCATGGAACGTGATTTTAAAAGCAAGCCTTGGTCATGCTTTAGTCTCAATATTACTGTTGACAGTTTGAAATAAAGGGGTCGTTCTGAATATCTAAAACCCGATTCTCTGAAGTGGTGAAATGTGTAACTTAACGTATCATGAATACATTTTCCGTTCAAGCATTTGATTTCTTACAAGTTTAACTAGAATGGTCTGCCTGCCATCACCGTTAACATATATTCAAATATATCCTGAGAAGTTTATTTGCCCTGATAAAATTTATGTTGTAATGTAGAAACTAAACTTTAGGGATCCATGATGAATCTTTTTCTGGGAATGGAATTTAACCATTTCGTTATGAAACCCGTCGGCGTAATTGCAGAACACGGGACGCTAGTTTTGCTAGTTTTTCTTAGCGATTTCAAAACAAACTGTTTTGTAGGCGTGGTTTAATCTCGAGACTTCCACAACATATTATATTACAAGATTTAACAATTATATCCAATTTAAAATCATTTAAATTGAACGTTGCATTAAATAAATAAAAAGGACTTATTAGTATTTAATTAGGGCTACATATATTAGAAATTTGTCATAAATATGCTGTTTTTATAAAATATTTTAACATAAACCTGACCTTTTTGTCAACCAAAAAAAGTCAGTATATTAAGCACAACCGTTGACTTGACCTCACATCAGCCAATGAACGTAGGTTATTCAAATTAAAAATACGTCACGCATAATTATTATACATAGGACATTAGTGATACCGCTACTTGGCTTTTTTCCCAAGATCTTGTCTTTCACTCTCTTCCTAAATGATAGTATGTTAGAAAATCGGCGAACGGAACAAATTATTAACAATTTAACATACATTAATTTCAGGATTAATTATACATAATTTCTTAAGCATCACAATTTAACGGATAAAATAGCTTCTTTTTAAATGAAATAACTGACATAGTCAATAATTATTAACTTGGCTTTTCTTGGCTTTTTTATGACCTCATCTTGGCTTTCTATCGGACAGACAGATCATCACGAAAGGTAAAAACAAAACGCTAAAGCCGCTGAAAAACTAGCAAAACTAGCGTCCCGTGTTCTGCAATTACGCCAACCCGTCGCGGCAACGGGTTTCAAAACCCACCTGCTGTATGAAACCTGTCGCCATGACGGGTTTACAGCCTGTGGGTTATAGTCCCTCCGTGCGGCCCCTGGGTACATGCGCCGTAACGAAAGGGTTAAGCTGATTTGAGTTAGCTGTATTAAGTTACTGAGTTTTTTGTATTGCCAACGACCTATTATACACTGGGCCATGTGTAATGCAACGTCATACCTGCTGTCATGCAAATGCATGAATCGTCTCTTATGATTTTTGAAAATGATTTTTTAAATGAATTTTATTATTGATGTTTGTGAGCAATAAAATCTGATAACTGCTTTTGAAACCGACATTCATATTTCCTGTATTCGTTAACATCCCCATGCCAAATATATATCAACTTGTACTTTGAATCCATAACAATGTTTTTTCGGGTCCAGGACAGGAAGCATAGAGGTGTTCCAATGGACTTGCTCAAAAATTACTTTTAGAATTTGGCAATTATTTATTTCGATCTCAAAAACCTTAAAAAAGCCCAGGGTTTTTACAACTTGTAGAGTTCTTGATTTAGGATTTAGACAATTTGAATGTAAAGAAGCTAAGCATTTTCATATTCGGTAATTAAATTCCAAAGTTCTGCTTGACTTGGTTTTAAAATAATTTGGCCAATGATAGTATTCCTTGTTAATAGTTTAGTTTTCAATAGCTTTTATAATGTTTTCTTATATTTTAAAAAATTAAATTTTTGGTCATTATATTTAGATAAGAAGCAACACAGGAATGGCATCAAGAGGCCAAAGGCACACCGTTACCCGTCACTGAAAGGGGTGTGTATTAGTTTCCAATTTATTTGTCTTGTATGTATGGATTTTTGTTTTGACAGTATGGAGTGTCGTGAACTCGCTTAAGGCATAGAAAAAAATTGTTGTGTTTCCGGTAACCCGACCGACCCATTTTTATGGCCGCGACCCAAATATTTTTGTAAAAAATTTTTATTAAAATTTTTTTTTTTTTTTAAAAAGTTAAATTTTTTTCATTTTTTTTAACATTTGTATTGACATAACATACGAGACGTCAACAAAATGAAATTAATAGGACTGTTTCTAGAGCAGTTTTAGGTGCAGGCAGTCGGGAAATAGGCAGTTTATACTTGCTTAGAACACGTACTTTGTTTCAGCGTGCAAAAAAGACTAGTGGGGTATACTTTTTCGGATAGTCACTGCATAAAAATATTTTACAAAATAAAAATATTTTCCGACCTACCTACCCAATTTTTTTTAGCTCTGTTACCGGAAACACAACTTTTTTTTTAGGCCTAATCATGAGGATATAGCTAAAGAATCACTAAAGAATTGAATGTCCAGAAACTGGGTCTGTTTGTGTCACCTTAAAAATAGTCTGGTAGTTTTTATATCTTTAGCTAAAGCTCTTGACTTGTTCAGCAAACGTAGAGCTTATGTGCACTAGTTGATGTAATGTGTAGATTTTCTGACTGATGATTATTTAAAAGAAATTTAATTTTTTTCAGAATTTCCTGTTTAAACTGTAACGGTTTGGCAATGTCATTCACTGTATAGTTGGTCACCAAGGTTAGATATACATGTTCTGGACATGTGCATTGCATACCTGTAGACCCAGTCGGTCAAAACTTGTGTCTGAATTGGGGGGATTTAATGTATGCAAAAAAATGGAATCTAGCTTTATTGAGCCAACTATACTTTTTTGGTCTTAGTTTGCTGGTTCCAACATTTGATAAGATACAAGAAAATTAAGTAATTGCAAAAAAGCATGCTTATATAGTCTTTCTCCCTATGAGTGACTTTGTTTTCATGTTCATTTGGATGTGATGATAACCTTATATTGTAAGTTTAGTGACCATTTTTAGTAAATACCTCGTTGGCACCATAAAATTATATGAATGAAGCAATTTTAAATTAGATTCAACACCTTTAATAACTTGTGTGAACATCCGTAAATACTTATGATTTTCAGTCTTGCGATTTATTTAGGAAATTTATATAGCGCCTCTTCAATGTAGGCTACTCAGAAGCGCTCCTGACCCAACAACCATGGCTAAATAAAACAGTTTTTAGGTTCTTAAGGAACAGAGCGGAGTGACCTCTGTACTCGTTTAAAGTGTATTCTCTTTGTTTTTATTGTCTTTGACTAGTGTGGTTTGTCGGTTCGTTGCTCCATTACTTTTCTGCTGGTTAAAGGGTTGTCCATATATTATGTACTGTAACTTGTAAATCTGGGTTTAGACGATTTGTGTGTGTAAGAAAAATAAGTTTCTAATTATGACGTTTGCATGAACCTATTTACAGTTCTGTGTTATGCTATATAGTCATCCGATATCCTTTGATCACAATATATTTAAATTCTGTTAGATCTTAAGTAAACCATAACAGTTAATAAATTTGGTAGCCAAATGATGATTTTTTGCGTACATGGTACAAGTAGTGCCAACGTGTTAATTAAATGGTATGCACATTTTAAATGGACAGAACCATATAAAATTAATATCCTTGCATGTTTAACATTTTAAACTTGTAAAAAAAATGACTAATATATTTTGTCATGTTAGTTGTCATGCTGCACATTGCTTTGCTTCAGGTTGATCCAAAGTTTCTTCGTAACATGAGGTTCGCCAAGAAACACAACAAGAGGCACCCGGAGCCTAAGGCCGTTGCAACGCACCAAGAAAAGTAGACTGTTTCCTTAAGGGAGAGACTTCATGCGCAATGTGGCCCGTTCTAGTGGCGTTGATTGCAGTTGAATTGTTTCAGTTCTTCAATAAAATCATTGCCACTGAAAATCTGATTTTGAATTTGTTTAATATTTAAGCAAACTTCCTGTGAAGTCCAAGTTAATAGACTTCAGCTTGTTTTTAAAACATGACTTGTCCATGTAACTTTTGCTGCTTTGAGATTTGTATACCATCGAGCAAGTTGAGAAATGTCTGTAAATTTGTTCATAAGGCTTTATGACTTAAGGGGGTATCGATAAAGGATGTCCACAATGAGGTGTGCAGGCAGGTATCATCGAAACGCAGGCAAGGGTGTGGGGGGTGTCGTCTGAATTTTTTACTGTTCTTTCAGACAACCTGTGCCGTATTAAAACCTGTGCTATAGAAAACAATAGCTTGCAACTTGAAGTCATATGGTTCATTGATTCCTTTATGTAAGACCACTTGCAGATGATTTACTCAACAGCAATGAAAGAAGCATGACAATTACGCTATTATGACATTTCAAATAACTTGCAACTTTGTTGAATAGGAGAACTAGTGCTTTTGGAGTTTATTGATGGCCTTATTCGTGATGCTTTTTATTTTGGATTTGTGCTGTGGTTATAAAAGGGTATGGGGTAAATTTAGATGTGAACAGATGGGGAGGGATGGGTCCAAAGTAGATAATTTCTGGGGACATCTTTTATATGGATGACCGTAAGTTGATAAATAGTTACCATGGCAGTTGATTGTTTCAGTCTGTAAAGCTTATGTTTAAATTAGAGTGAAGGACCAAGTATGCAAATACAGATTTCTTTTTCACTCATGATAACTATTAATTGAGAATATAACAGAGGTGGGTCCATAAAGTATGTCACGCTCGAGGGGGGGTTTAAGAAAGTGTGACAGGGGGGTCAGGCCATGTGTGACGTCACACATTTATTTATTTCTAATTCTTTTATATATTTTTTTAAAGAATTTAATAATTTAATAGCCTTAAAAAAATTCACACATTTTGTGAAACATTTGAATTAGTTTTATGTCAAGATAGCATGAAATGCGTATCCCTGAATGTGTTGTTCACGATTCCTCTCGCTAGGAGCGCTAGTAATACTGCTGCGAAGCCTTGTTTTAGGCCCTAATAATGTATAGCCTTTCGGTGTTAATGTTTAAAAAATTTCGAAAGTGTGACGTACTTTAGGGGGGGGGGTCCGAGATTTGTGACAGTTTGTGCGGGGGGGGTCAAAAATAGTGTGACCTACTTTATGGACGGCCCCATGGCTGTAAGAAACAATTCAGCTTTTTGGCATACTAGTCTAGGCTTGGAATTTCAAAAGAGCTCTAGAAATCACTGTTAGAAGCAAATCATGTAACAATTTGCTAACCGGTGTTTCTAGACTAATTCGACCCTCTTGAAAACGAAAATCGCGGTTAGCAAGCTGGATTTTTGGCCGTTCCATGGAAAAACAAGATGGCGGACAAAATGGCTTCCAATTGCTTAAAATGACTAAAAGTAAAGTATTGTATGTGATAGGAACACGGTTTTAGACTCTAAATTAAGACAACTGGATTCACGGAATGCGATGGAATCAAAGACATATATGTAGCACTGCAAAAAAATCAAAATGGCGGACAAAATGGCGGCTAGAATCTTAAATGACCATAAATGAAGTTACGTATGCAATAGATACATGATTTCAGAGTCTAAATCAACATTTTCGACGTCAAGGAATGCGATGGAACCAAGCTCACATATGTAGCACTGCACGAAAACCAAAATGGCGGACAAAATGGCGACCAGAATATTAAAATGGCTATAGGTGAAGTCAAGTATGCAATAGAAACATGATTTCAGGGTCTAAGTCAACATTTTCGACGTCAAGGAATGCGATGGAACCAAGCTCACATATGTAGCACTGCACAAAAACCAAAATGGCGGACAAAATGGCGGCCAGAATCCTACAATGGCTATAGATGAAGTCGGTGATGCAATGGAATCATGATTTCATGGTATAAGTCAACATTTTCGAGGTCAAAGAATTCGATGGAACCAATGTCACACATGTAGCACTGCAAAGAAACCAAAGTAGTGGACAAAATGGCGGCCAGATCCTTGAATTAGCTATTAGTAAAATTCTATATCTGATGGAAATATAATTCCAGAATGTAAATTGAAATTTTCAGAGTCAAGAAATGTGATTTTATTAAGGGAACATAACATATTATGTGAAACTGCCAGAAAACCAAAACCAAAATGGTGGACAACATCTTTTACTAGCTATGAATGTATTGAATGTATGTGGTAGAGAGATGAATTCAGATTGGACTAGTGTTTTCTTGGTTAAATTATTCTAAGAAAGTCATATTGTAAATTCTTTATCCATTGAGCTTAATGCAGTGAGATTATCTAGTGGGAATATTTTAATAGCTTATGATTGCACTGAAGTTTAACTATTGCTGGCGCAATATTAAGGTTTAAATGTTTCATGACTTGCCTTATCAATTGATCCAATGTTTCATGACTTGACTGCTATACATGTAGGGTAGAGTTAATTCAGGCATTGTTGCTGCAAATGCAATTGTACCTAAGTGTACATACCAAGATCACACTTCGATAGCAGCAGGGCTCTATGCTATATGCTTGTTAACTTTGCATGATCTGCAGTAAACAAACTCTATAATGTGACTGTGGCGCAGGACCAATGCCACTCCACACTCGTAAAGATTAGGCCTACTTTCTTCCACCTCACTCCATCCTAATGAGTATGGTGTCTGAGCATCAATATTATGGAAGATAGGCCTTTCCCAACTTACAGTTTGGTAATGAGCTTAACTCAGCTGAGAGGGGAATGTTCCCAAAGTAAAAGGCAAGTGACCATATTACAATTAGGTTATTCATTCGTTTTTTCAGTTTAATCCTGTTAAATATGTCACATCATATCCAGTTATGGCATGAAAAGCCAATATATTTCTTCATAGTTGCTTGAATTGGATGAACGTCCACTTTGCTGATATTCCCGTCATCACCCAAACATCGTTAAATATAAGGCATGCACATCTGGCCCGGTAGCAGGCAACACCTTTTCTTCTTTCACGGAACAACCAGCAACAGCTGCATCTATATCTCTAAATGTCCAAATGTGGCTGTTGAGAGCTGAATGGACAGGAACGAAGCTAGATCAGCTTTGCTTTCAGGCATGCCAAGAACATTCAGTCAATTTTCCGACAAATGAGTACCGCTAAATCAAGACTCTATACAGTGACAAAGTTGTGATCATAGTCACCATTTCTGTATGGTTCCACCTTTCTTTTAAGCAATGTCCAGATCCAGTACCTATCCAAGACAATAATTATTGACCCTCTTGTAGTCAATTGAAAGTACCTTTACACGGGCAACCATATTGTATCTGCCAGATCACCAAATGTCTTCACCTTTGGAGGGTTTATGTGGTAGCTCATGCAGCATATTGCCTCTGTGTTGGTTAGGCGGTGCTTTGAAGGACTAGCCCACTATATCTGCACGAACTCTACTTTCCAACTACGGTGTCCAGCGTCGATCCACTCTTCTGTTGGTTGACCAAGCTAAGCTTCTGCTATTCGACAGCAACGTTCATTCTCTGTGGCTTGTTCCACAACCTGAAATGTCCACGCCTTTTCACAGCGCTTATTGGCCATGGATCACTCCACCCCGTTCCTTAAGAATCTAAAAACTGTGCTATTTAATCGTGGTTACTGGTTAGGTCGGGAGTGATACAAGAGTAGCCTGCCTTAAAGAGGCCTACATAGAATATTAAAAATAAATAAATGCTATGCCTCTGTTAAAAAGTTGCTGACTGGACAAGTTACTTTTGAGAAAGCAACCAATGCCATTGGTTTCAAGGAAAGCTCATGGCACGATATTGATGATGGGATAGTTAGTTTGATACACTATTAATCTTATGATAAGGTGCTGCATGATAACTTCTTCGGTGTTCTTTTGCGGAACACTCCTTGGTTTAAGACTTGCCGAGGGAATTAACGATCATGTGATAATTTGAATGATCATATTTGGCCAAATAAGGAAACATTGTAAATAAATTCCACAGCACAGGCCCCAGAAGCCATCTCGCAAAGACCTGACAACAAAAACTGAAATCAAATTCCAATTGCCAACATGACTTCACTTGGAGCCATTTTAGGATTCTGGCCGCCATTTTGTCCGCCATTTTGGTTTTTGTGCAGTGATACATATGTGACATTGGTTCCATCGCATTCTTTGACCTCGAAAATGTTGATTTAGACTCTAAAATCATGTTTCTATTGCATACATAACTTCATTTATGGTCATTTAAGATTCTAGCCGCCATTTTGTCCGCCATTTTGATTTTTTGCAGTGCTACATATACGTCTTTGATTCCATCGCATTCCTTGAATCTTGTTGTCTTAATTTAGAGTCTAAAACCGTGTTCCTATCACATACAATACTTTACTTTTAGTCATTTTAAGCAATTGGAAGCCATTTTGTCCGCCATCTTGTTTTCCCATGGAACGGCCAAAAATCCAGCTTGCTAACCGCGATTTTCGTTTTCAGGAGGGTCGAATTAGTCTAGAAACACCGGTTAGCAAATTGTTACATGATTTGCTTCTAACAGTGTAATTTTCAGATTCCAAGCCTAGACTATACAGCAGTGGCGTAGACAAGGGGTTAAACCTCTCATTGGTTTAGGAAAAAGTTTATTAAAAGGTCATTCCACTTAAATAAGAAAAAACTAAATTGTAGCAACAATTCTTTTTCTTACTTTATTCCCTTTTTATTTGCTATAATACTGTTGGTTTGGTGTCAGGAAGGGCACGGATGCCACTCTGAATTTTAAAAAGGTCAGATCCGGCCGAAAT
This sequence comes from Lumbricus rubellus, assembly GCA_945859605.1. Lineage (NCBI taxonomy): Eukaryota > Metazoa > Annelida > Clitellata > Crassiclitellata > Lumbricidae > Lumbricus > Lumbricus rubellus. Next base: position 35,812,456 of record OX243815.1, on the reverse strand, counting down.
AAAGGCTAGATCACAGTATAAATAATTATTTATACTGTGGCTAGATTGAGAATCTCTGAAAAACATAGATTTGTTGGGCTTGAAATTTCAAAGGACCTTTTTTGTCATCCACCGAACAAAATTTGCTCTTTTTCCTGTTAAAATTTTCGATGACTTTTTCGCTCCAAAATCTACAATTTCTTGGTCCAAAATGACATAATTTTCTCCTTTTTTGTGTCGTTTGCACATTTTAACCTTTAAAAAGTATATTTTTATGTTAAAAAGTCTGAAAAACTCGCTGTGAGAAAAAAGGCTAGATCCTGAGATCATGACAAAAACCTCGACAAGTCCGAAAAAACCTGAATTTAGGTGGAAAAAGCTATGAGTAACATCCATGAGGAAGTGCATCCGGTCAGGCCATAACCCCCCCCCCCACCCCGATCATAAATTCCTGGCTACGCCACAGGCATACAAAAAATAATAATCTTTTCTTTATTGAAACGCCTGCAAGACGCACTGCGCTTTACATTTACAATGTACAAGTTATGCAGTAATCTTAATTAAACTTAATAACTACCAACTAAGCAGACGTAGGCCTATAGGCCCTACAGCTTTGCAATTACAGGATTGTAAATTTATAGTGAAGTTATAGGGCCAATTTAATTATAGTCTCTTTTGAATTGAATCATTTCACTAATTGAATTGAAACAAAGTGTCTGAGACCTGCATTGACTGTTCAATAATTAAATTCCAAGGTCGAGCGCTCAATCAATCAAATTAAGTGCGCCAGCATGCATGGTGATTGGCTCTGATTGCTCTCGATGTACATGTAAATAGTTCTGCAACCGCCTCTTTTTTTATTAGGGCGTCCGATCTAAGCATTTCATTCCGTGCAATTTAAATAGTCTAACATGGGACTTCGATATTAGTCCCAGGTCTAACCGTTGTAATATTTATTATGAGGTCATTGAGTTCAACGTCGTCGATCCGAATTGCGTTGTAGCACATGTGGTTGAACGTTACATTTAGTTGAATTAAGGCTGAGATTTTCAGATGTAGAGCGGTAGATTTCAGCTCCTTTTTACATAGGTTAAACGTGCAAGCCAAGGAAACTGACGAGGAAAAAGTATTGCGTGGCTAAAAGAGTAAATTTACAGAACAATGGGTACGAGACATTCAGTGTCCAGAAAGTAGGATGAAAGTTTGTGCATAGGCTAGTGTTCGAAGCCAATCGAAGGCACGCATTTGCAGGTCTTCGTAAAGCGAAAGGTAAATAAGCAAGTAAGTATATTCTTTAATGCAACAGCTGCAAAACACACTGATTTACAAACACAAAAAAACATGACATAAAAACAAATAGGCTACAAGACAAATTTGGCAGCCACCAACACAGTCTCGATGAACTTATCCAACGAATGTTATTTTAAAACGCGCCAAAAAATCAACCATAGGTACTAGCCTAGTGCTAATACTGTCAATTGCGTGCAGTGTTTTGCTTGTAACAGCTGTTTTGTTTGGAAATAAACGAACCATTTACCAAAGACCGTTTAGTCATACACAAGACTCTGGTCATACATAGGCCTAAATGGATTATTGAGGCGCATTTATATGTGCAATGAACGGATGGCAACGAAGACTGCATTAATCGCCGTTCCATGGAAGACGGGAATTATCGGCGCAGCGGACGAATGTTAAATTCTCGGATGTCGTTGTTTATGTTGTAAACAGAAGTGAGTTTTTGTATTGAATTTGAATTGAATCTTTTGACAGTACTTTACGCAGGTATAATAAGCACCTGCGATAATGGGATCCGCCAACAGATATATTCTGCTCATTTACATAGACATAAATGGACGCTGCATAGCTAAAGCAGTCATGAATTATATTAGGCCTATTATAGTGGGGTGCGGTGGTGTAGTGGGCATGTTTGTCGCCTTGCAGCCGGAAGGTTCGAATCCACCTCATTCATTCATTCATTCATTCATTCATTCTGATAATTTATATAGCGACTCTTCAAGATATCTACTCAGAGGCGCTCTCTGCGCTAACTAGCCGAAATGATATTAAGAGTCATAACGAGCAAAAAATAACAACAAGTAACAAAACACAGTAAGCTGAAAGAGTCACCGGTGGCGAGCCCTCTCAAACACGTAGAGTTGACCATCGGATTCCCGTAGACAGCTGGTAGATGGCGTGGTTGATCGGAGTCTCACCTCAAGTCGCCGCGTAGGAAACTTGGGCAAGTCCTTCACTCGAAATTGCTCAGCGCTTGGCGTGAAACTCCGATGCAGTGTCCGCGCTGCATTCGGAAGCGCCTCTAAGCAGAGAGAGCTTAAATGGGCGCTATAACAAGTGCACGTACAAACAAGCAAAATAAATATGCTCAAGTCGATAATCCCGAAGACTGGCTGCCCGTACTCCAAACAATATGGCTGCCAACGATTGCCATAAAAATACAACGCAGCGACCTAGGCTATGGCGCAGCTACCTAGCGACGACATCTATCGATTGCATTCCAACATACAATCCGATAAGTAATGTTTTTGTAAGTACGTAAACGGCTGTTTGCCGACATGCAGGCTAAGTAAGTAAGTAAGTAATCTATGCAACTAAAGGGTTATATATGATATGCAAATTATGCATTGTATGACAGTTGGACAGTCGATAGGTGTCGTCACTAGGTAGCTGCGCCATGGGTCGCTGCGCTCTATTTTTATTGCAATCGTTGGCAGCCATATTGTTTGGAGTACGGGAAGCCAGTCTTCAGAATTACCCTCAAGCATACGAAGTCACGATTGGTTATTGTTACTGACAGCTCGGCAGAACTTAAACAGTATGGCCGCCGCAGATAGGTGTAGAATAACAAAAAAATCGATTGACCTGGTTAAACAGCGAGATATCTCGTAACTGGCGGCCAGTGTGTTAACACTGGCCGCCAATATGGCATTGAGTCATTTAACACAGCAAATCAGCAGCCAACGTGTTAAGGTCAATAGATTTTGTTGTGTTCTTTAGCTTATTTAAGCGTATTAATATTTCTGAAAATGCACCTTTTCATGGTGTTTTTACTTACTTACTTTTGCGAAAACATTGGGCTATCGATCGCCGTATGTCAGGCTGCACTATTCTACACCTATCTGTGGTGGCCAATGGCCATACTGTTTACTTTACATTCTACTGAGCTGTCAGTAACAATAACCTAGAGCAGTGCTCAGTAGTCAAGTGGCTGGTGACAGCAGCGTGGACAAGGTTAGCAGTTAATCCTGGGATAGGGAGTGTGAGATGACCAGTAGCTGATGAATATGATAGTAGCAGCCACGAGTCGGCTGATCGACGTGCATTAAACGATGTTCCTCATACAGCATAACACCATCTCTCAGACAGAATCACAGAAATAACATGGGAAAATGATTCAGCCTTCATGCAACATATGGTCCACACCTGCCTGTCACCTACATCCACCAAGCCAGATGAATTGACTCACGATTGGCTGCAGTGTTAAGTGGGAGGTGGTTAGAGGCTAACCATGCAGCCAGATTATCCAGAGCATGACTCATTTGCTGAACCACCGTGAAAGCACTGTAGCATTGAGCATTCGTCTGAACATATCAGCGTAAATGGGTGGCTATTTGAAGGGGTACAGTAGTTAGGGGGGTTGTAAAAGGGCCAGGCAGCGCAATGGATAGCACTCTGGCGTAGAGAGAGCGAGAGGTAACGAATTTGCGCCCCATGTGGCGGACATGCTTTGTAGGCTGCTATTAGCGCAGATTAAATTGCAAACTGTCTGCTCTGTTAGTATAGTTAAGATTTGTGTTGTACTGTAACTTGCGTTCTTGTCAATTGTTTCAATTGCATAATTGTACACTGTAGCCAGTTGTGGTTTGTCAACCAGATTATTCAGTAAAGGAAAATTATTATTATAATTATTATTATTATAAATATTAATTGAGCACAGATGATGAAAGTACAGTAGCATGTAAATGTCGACTAGCTAATGAATTGAGTTTTTCTTACGTTTGCAATGTTTGTTTAATTCTGTAGTTTCAATCATGACATCAAGAAAGAAAATTCTACTAAAGGTCCTTATTCTTGGAGACAGTGGGTAAGGATTCAATGAATCATAGCAGATATCCAATGTGGGTGTGCCGACATTTAAACACACGACACATAAACACGCGACACTTAAACACAGACACTTAAACACAAGACAGATAAACACACGGACAGATAAACACACGACACATAAACACACGGACAGTTAATCACGCGACATTTAAACACGCCACACTCAAACATAAGCACGATAGATGAAGACAGTGACATAATTATTAAAAAGTGATAATAGTTATATGATAGGCCTAAATGAGATAGCATCAATACTGTAGTGAATGTTTTAAAACCAAATAGGCAATGTTGATGATCTGCCATACTGTTCAACTACTGGTGAGACAGATGAGCGATTGCTTGCAAAGACTGCAGAACGTTTGCGGACAAATATAGGCTAACGGCACGCCCTACACGGTCCTTCAAATCACGATACGTCTTCCTTTGCGGTTGATCGACTCCAGATATTCCCTGTAAAAACAGGCCTTCTGTTTCTGAATATCCTTCAAGATTCCTTCCAAGAAGGTCCAGAGAGTAGGATGGTGACACTGGAACAAGGACTGGAGAGCGAAGTGCCAACCCTCAACTGAATTAGTTGTTCGGGAAATTCCTTCGGCTGCTGTCTGATGTTGATTCCAAAGTTTTATTGAGAATAAACTTGGCCCATATGCAGCGTTTCGTCCAGCCCGCCTTTGTCCACGGATGTAGACTAAGTATGCTCGAAATATGAAAGAAGCTCCGGCATTCGCTCGTGTACTTCACCAATTTCATCTGCAAGTAGCTCAAAAGCTTCAATGACGTCCTCTTCAGGTGGCCTACAAGACTGCAGCTAAACATCGTATACTGCTCCGCGAACAACATTGTCAGTTTCATAGGCCTGTTTCATGGCTGCATTAGGAAATGCTTCCTTGAACGCTGACATCGCAGCAGCCTCAAAGTCGACTAAAATTCGTTGAGGGTGTGTTTTTGAATGTCGCGTGATTAACTGTCCGTGTGTTTATGTGTCGTGTGTTTATCTGTCCGTGTGTTTATCTGTCTTGTGTTTAAGTGTCTGTGTTTAAGTGTGGCGTGTTTATGTGTCGTGTGTTTAAATGTCTGGCGTTCCCAATGTGTTATTGAACTGTTTTTAGCAAGTATCAGGGCTTGAATTTTTCTGTAATGGTTTTGGATTTTTTAGCTTTGTTAGCTATGAGACCAGGATTTACTGTTGTCAAAGCTAAAATTGTAGAAAAATGCGACCATGTCTAATAGAATACCACAGAAATTTACCCCCCCCCCCAATGAGATTGTTACTGGCAGTGTCCAATGGAATAGCTCTCCGAAAACTAACAACCTCCACGAAAAATTGTTTTCTGGTGCTGTCTGCGAGTTCAAAAGTTTGACGACAATGGATCTAGATTTTTAGAGTTGTATGTGTAAGACAGCCACAGAGTAAGACTTGCATACACCACAAGATGTCCTCATTCCAACAGCTAATTTTCCCAACCATCATTATTGCTGCAACTCTCTTTTAGATGATGTCAATTTTTGACTAAGGTTATAATAAAAATTTCCAGAAGCAGGAAAACACAATATAAATTTATAACGTAAAGACTAGGGCTGCATTTCGATTAATTTTTTTAATCGCGATTAATCGCACGATTAAAAAAATTAATCGCGATTAATTAATCGCACATTTCCTGAAATTTTTAAAAGAGTATGTGATTTGGTCTGAACAGCCTAAAGCTGTAAATGCAGCCAGTTACTCAGACATACAAGTTTATTAACATTGTCTGTTGACAAAGATGCTCTCTTTTTGTTCAAAATGTTCCCAGAGAGAGAGAACAATCGTTCACAGGGAACAGTAGTGGCCGGAGACGCTAAGTATTTCCTTGCTACAGTGGCCAGGACTTTGTGGGCTCCAGCATGATCCTTCCACCACTGCAGTGGACAAGAATCCGTATCGATCTCTGGCGCATCTTTGTAGCGAAGTAGCGCATCCGAAGTTGATTTAGCCCGTGGAATCAAAGGTCTATCGTCGTCATCATCATCGTCAGAAGAAATTTCATAGAATTTCATAAGTTTTTTGGCAGGTTCTAAAATAAAAATAATAAATTCCAATTAATTTAATTTTTTACAAACTTTTCCTGAATCGTTATAGGACTTAATTCATTCTCTTAGTCACAGGACACCAACTCAATCAACTGAACAGATATCAACCAATCACACTGTTGTCTGATCATTCAGAATGTACAAGCAACCTCCACGGTCATGGCATTTATCATCATTTGAGTCCGATATTTTTAGGCAGGCTCAATAATAATAGAAATTTAAATTACATTTATTAAAATTTGAAATAATTATTTTAACCGCACTAACAACCCAAAACTACAGATTCACGGAAATCTGGACAAGCTATTCCTGAATCCTTATAAGACTCAATTCCTTCTCTTAGTCACAGGACAACAACTCTACCACCAACTCAATCAACTGAACAGATATCAAGTTTTACCAACCAATCACACTGATGTCTGTTCATTTGATTGACCTTCAATCATTCAGAATTTACAAGCAACCTCCACGGTGATATCAACCATTTATCATTTGAGTCGGATGAAAATTGATAAAATATCATATGTTTTTGGCAGACTTTAAAATAAACAACTTAAATCAACAGATGAATGCACCAAATTAATTTAAATAAGAGAACAATAACATACCAGTGTTTGATGCTGGTATCTGCTCCTTTAACTTCTCTTCAACACTTGAGACTACGATTTGCAGCTCAGTCCTGACTTCCTCTCGCTTTTCTTTTGGAAGGCATTTCAGCTTTTTGAAGCGTGGATCCAGGGCTGTGGCGAAGTATAGCCAGCGAAGGTTGCAGTTTTCTTGACGAGTTTTGAGATCATTTATGAAAGCGGTTTTGAATTTCACAACGTAAAGCGGATCGTCTTCGGAAACAGTTAGTGCACGAAAAAGGTGGCAGAATGTTGGCAGAACCACAGAACATGAGAGGTAACGCTCTCCGCCAAGTAGTTCGACAGCGACGAATTACTGCGGTGGTAGTTAAATTCTCTGTTACAATATTTACAAACCACTACCTCATCAGTTTTAAACTTAAACTGTCCGTCCATAACTGTTTTGCCCATTTTCTTCGACTCCATTGTTTGACAAAAACCAACAACATCTATCATAAATCAAAAACGGCTGTTTAAAGTGATCGAAATAACGAAAACAACATGTGCCGATGGACCGGACGTAGGCATGTCTCGTACGAGAAGTGTTGGGCGACTCGACAGAAGTGGGCGGTAACCGATAACCGATGATTACTTGAAAAATAATGATTACAAAACTTGACATAAAATGATAAAAATTCATAAAATATTTAATGCGTCTTTTGCGTTAACGCGTTAAAAAAATTAATCGCAAATTTTTTTAACGCGTTAATCGCGGGCGTTAACGGCGATTAACGTGCAGCCCTAGTAAAGACTAATGGAACCGCTGTATTGTCTGGGTTATACGATATGCATTGAGGCCAGGCTTGTAAGCAAAATATAAAGTTTCTGTATGTTTGAAGAAGAGTTCGTACCGGGTCGGTAGTAATGGTCTAGGACATTACCTCGTGGCCCATTACCCCCTGCCATTACCCCGACAATTATCCCCCCAGGATATAACCTACAGGATATAACCCCCACCATTAACCCCCATCTGTTTACATTTAGGTCCAGTGTGTGTATTGTATGTATGTATTGTATGTAGACATTGTACGTATGTATGCATGCATGTATGTATGCATGCATGTAGGTATGTATGTAACACGTATATATTATGAATTTGGATATTACAATTATTGCAGTATTATTATGATTTATTATGATTATATATACCGTATTTAAATATATTACATGTGTACAGAATAATATCTAAGATTGTTAATAATATTATATATGCATGCATTCATGATGGCAATCAGATCATATTTTATATGATATCATATGATCTGATGATATCATATGATCATGATTGCATGCTTCTACTGGCAGGTCATTAAATCATGTGATTATAACAGCGCTCACACATACTACCTAATATTGAGGTCATTTAGGGTCAGAGTGAGTATGAGAATGGTTTCCTACTCTTGCTGCCTCATCCAATCTGACTGGAAAATGTTGAACTTTGTTCAGATGATCACCAATCATTCCTAAAAGGTTTTTCCCCATCGTACATGAACTGGATGAGATTGAAATGGAGAAATCAGATCTGATGGGAGTAGTGCTCGCAAATATTGAGCTGTCAAGTTGAATTATGGTGCACTTCATCTTCAGTCCAAATGAATTGTGTGAAAGAGATTTGAAATTACCTGATGCCTAGGGAACTATTCCACTTTTGTTCCCTGAAAGCAATTTATTAAATTATTGTGTGGAATAATATTCTGAAAATCTGACCAATTGTGTTCTCAGGTAATTGATGTGGTTTAATACTACTGGTGAAATAAGAGAATGGAATTCATTGTAAGAGTTTCTAAGTGAAATAATATTAATAATAATAATAATAATAATAATAATAATAATAATAATAATAATAATATGGAAATGTTGGTTTGTTGTCGTCTGCAGCGTAGGAAAGACGTCTCTGATGAATCAATTTGTGAACAAGAAGTTCAGCAGTCAGTACAAAGCTACGATTGGTGCAGATTTTCTCACTCAAGAAGTGATGATTGATAACCACGTCGTCACTCTTCAGGTCATTTGCAAACTTCTTTCAACTGCATGTATCAACTTAGATTAGGAATTGCTTCTTTGGTTCCACAAATGAAGGGAAATTGTACTCTGAAAAGAATTCCAATCTTTTCGGGACAGAACATATTAGGTTTGCATATGCTAATATGCATATTATCTATTATCTATATAACTAGCCTAGTTAGCTACACTGGTAAGTGAGAGCGGCATACGTCTGTTGGTTGCAACGGACTGCGGTTCAAGTCCCGGGCTGGGAGTTGACATTAAGAGATTTAGATATCTCGGGCTAGCACGTGTGGGATGCAGGGGCGCATGCTACTGCTGAGCGACCTTGGGCAAGTTGATTTAATATCCATCATTGTCTGTGGGGAAGGCAACGGAAAAACCACCTCACTCATCTCATCCCTGGATGGCGAAAGCCATAGAACCTGCCTACGGGCGGAGAACCATCATCATCATAATTATGCTGATATCATAAGAAAGCCATGGTATAATTTTCAGGATGTTTAGTGCAAAGTTTATGCCCATGTAAATAAAAAAATCATTTGCAGGGAAATCGCAAATAGGAATTAAATCTGTTTCTACCCGATGCAAATCTTGCATGTTTTGGCTTTAATATATCAGGTGACGTAAGCTAGTTTGTAAAACAGTGAGCAAAAGGGACAGTTGCATTAAATAAATGCAAAAATCATTATCATAGTTAGGTAAACTCCATTTACTGGCTGATCTAGAGAACGATAAGCAGTCCATTTTCTTGGCCAAGGTCACATAGATGTTTGTGTGGAAGTATTTGATGCTTTATTTGATGTTTTAGATTTGGGATACAGCTGGTCAGGAACGTTTCCAGAGCTTAGGAGTGGCTTTCTATCGTGGAGCAGACTGCTGCATTCTAGTCTACGACGTCACATCTACGAAATCATTTATGGCATTAGACAGTTGGAGAGAAGAATTCCTAAACCATTCCAGCGTGTTGGAAGCAGACAGATTTCCTTTTGTATTGCTGGGAAACAAAACCGATCTCCAAAGCAGAGAGGTACAATTATTATTATCACGGTTCACAGGATTTTAACTGAATGATTTACTACTCAGTGATTTGTGGATTTAAGGCAGGGTTGTGTTCAAATACTAGTTTTTCAAGGACAAGACATTCGAGTCAAGGCTAGACCTGGAATAGTTGAAACCAGAAGTTGTACAGTCTGGTTGTAGGTCTGATAGATTCAACTTCAATATGTTTGCTTGACGCTTCGAAACTTTAAATTCATTCATGTGGTGAACAAAGAACAGAAATTTCTCACTAAAGAAAAATCCAGAAATTTCATTTAAACAGGTTTGATTTTCAAAGCATTATTCAACAGCTGTTGTAGACTTTCATCATCGTCAGCTATTTAGCGGCGATGGGTACGATGGTTGCAAGCTTTGCCATCTTGCAAGTGAAATAATCTGCTGCAGGTATTATGTAACTGTCTCAAGTTGTGTTGATTTGCCAGTTGGCTCATTGTGGCCACTGACAAACCAAAGACTTTGACACTCTGCCAGATGAAAATGAGAGATGACTCAATCAATCCTACTTTAGAAGTTTACAGATCTAGTAGAGTGCTGGACCACTGCTTGTAGGCGAATATCAATCTCGGTGATACGTCTTGAACAGAGGATGAAGGATGTGAGATTAAGTTATTTTTAAAATTAAGTTTGATTTTCTGATAAATATTTAAAGATTTGCATTATTTCCATTGCAACGTGTTTGAGACAGTTGCTCAGAGACGTTGATGGAGTTGTTGCGTATATATACATAAACATTAAACACACACGCACATTTAATTGGCACCTTCAGTTGATGATTGGCATTTAATAGATGTATGCTGGTGTCTTTCATTTAGTGGCTGCAACTATGTATAGAATTTTCATAGCATATTTAGTATGCTGATTGCAGAACTCTTTACCCAAATGCTCTGCAAGAGACCATAGATGTTCGCATGTTTAATGTCTTCAGATGCAGTTGATTACTGGTTTCTGATGCTCAGTTGTAGCTGTGTTTGACGAGATTGAAGGCGGTTGCAATGATGTAGAAGGCCTTGCTTTTTGATTGACAGGTGTCAATCAGGAGAGCTCAGCAGTGGTGCCACGTGAAAGATGACATGCCGTATTTTGAGACGAGTGCAAAAGCAGCGACAAATGTCGAACAAGCATTCCAGACGGTTACGAAGAATGCTCTGAGTCAGCAGAAGAGAATGGAGATTCCGGACGACGACTTTCCTCAGTCAATTAAACTCAAAGATGTTGACTCTGCTAAAGACCAGTCATCCTCATCCTCAACATGTAGCTGCTAGCAATTTACCAGATCATTAGATCGTCACATCATACATGTTGTACATCGCTTACCTTGATGCACCTTTGCCAACGTATACTCAGCTTTAGAAAGATTTGAGTGCTGATACCAGGGTGTTTGGTGGCTAAAATACTGGTTCTTGGCAAACTCCTACCTGCTCTGGTCTTAATTGAAGCTCAGCTGACGAATGTAATTACATTGAACTTATACTTTTTTACTAAGCCAATAATTCTATAATTGCTCTTCCTACTGACCAAGTAATTCTTAACTTTCATTACTTGATGCTAACCAGGAGTGAGATTTATTTTTTTAAATCATTTTAATGTAAGCACTGAGTTTCTTGCAAAACATTTTCAAGTGGTGTTTAAGTTATTTACTTTGTATTATAGACAATTGGCTATTGAGTTCGAACTGATTAGTCAAGCAGAGTTAAACTTTGGCTTCATTTTTTTCTATTGTTCCTTATATTAATATTTTGCAAAATATGTTGATGTCTTTTTTATTTAATGTTGTGATAAGGATAAATTATATGTAATTATTTCTTTTGTGCAATTATGAAAACAATATGAGCTGCAGAAAGAATCTGAATTCTTGTATGTAACTATTTGGTGATTACATAAGACATGTTTGCACACATTGACAAAAAACTGCATTAGTTTCCCAATTAGTTTAAATTAGAGCTTGTACCAAATATCCGATCTTACTATTTGACTGAATGCTAATAATTGGCCAAACCACTTGGCTGAATAAAAATATGAATACTAGATTACACCAGAGCGGAGCACAAGTTAAAATTAGATACGAATAATATTGGTCTGTGTATTTGAAGACTGGACGGTGGCAAACAAGAGAAGATTGGAGGCAGCACATCACAAATGGCTAAGAAGAATCCTGCATATATCGTGGCGAGACAAGATACCGAACAAAACCATTAGAGAGAGAACGGGGCAGGAAGAAATGGAATCCATCATCAGAAGAAGGCGACTGAGGTGGGCGGGACACGTGTTCCGAATGGAGGACGAAAGAAGAGCCAACCAAGTGATGTCGTGGAATCCTGGAGGAAAAAGGAAGAGAGGAAGGCCGAGAAAGAACTGGCCGGAAACCATCAGGGAGGATCTGAAATGCCTGGAGATGTCGTGGGACGAGGCCAGGGAATTGGCGGCGGACAGAGAAGAATGGAGACGATGCGTTGCCCGATGTGCAGATCTGCACGGGATGGACTAAGTTCTAAGTAAGTAAGTATTTGAAGAAATGTAATATAAATTAAGAGGATGGGCTTCATCTTAATTTCTATTTAGAATCGATTCATTTGAAATTATACAACAGTGTTATTTTATTTTTTGGGATTGATGGAGGGGAAAAGAGGAAGACCTAGAATGGCATGGATAGACAACATCTTGAAATGGACTGGACTTTCGGGAAGGAGACTAATGAACATGGCAGGAGATAGACAACTGTGGAAGATGCTCATCCATTCGTGCAGCCAACCGTCGCAGAGCGACAATGGCAGAATGACATGACATGTTATTTTAGTTCATTAATCATTTTTATTTAGTTCATCAGTCATTCCAGTTTGCCGAATACGAATGAAATATTTGGAGCACTATTCAGATCGAAGCAAATTGAATACAAATATTTGGTACACATCTACATTCAACTACTCACTTATCATTGAAGTGTTAATGAATTGACTGCCAGTATTCTCTGACTTTACCGGTGCGACCTGGTGGAACGGGATAGGACTTTTTTTTATTTTCTGACTTTATGGCTTTTTTAAAATGAAAATTCAATGCTGGAGAGGTGCTATGTGGAATAAGACTAAATTCAACGATAATTTGAAAGACTATTTTCAATGACTTATTAGAAGTGTTTAAGCCAGTGTCTGTATTTCGCCATTGTTCCTGTGCAGCATTGTGATAATTATCATCATCATCACTTGAGACAATGTTTTGCTAAAAGTTCGTTTCATGGCCAATCCTCCGGAGCGTCTTTAAAATCACAAAATACTTATTTAACGTAATAAAAGGGAAATATTTCTTTATAAAACGGTTTCTTGCAAATTTTAAACTGCAATATATAGACCTGTATAAATGAAATAAAAGATCAATATGAGAGCTATGAAACTCTTTACACAATTTTAAAATTGTTTTAGAATTAAGCTTTAAATATCATCTCTCTGTTTGTACATGTGAAACTGAAATCGGAGAACATCACAATAAATGCTATATAATTTCTTTCTTTTCTTCACTGCTATAGCACCTCTTCAAATACCTCTACTCAGAGGCGCTCCCAACTACAGTGCGTACACTGCATTGGAGTTTCACACCGAAGCGCCTGTGCAATTGCGAGTGAAGGACTTGCTCAAGGTCCCTACGAGGCGGCTTGAGGTCGATTGGAATTGGGATTTAATATTTAAATTCCAAAGCAGAGTTCCAAGAGAGAGAAGGAAAATTATTCAAAGACAATTTATGGATATTCAACATGCATAATACTAAAATATTTCAGTTATTTAAATTAAATTATTAAAAAACACTTATGTAAAGGCACTCTAGAATATTAATAAATTCTAAACAAAAGATTGTGTTCTGCAAGACTAGACAAACACTCCGCCAACAAACCATCCAAGTCAGTATTATTGGTCTTATTTGGGATTTCAGATCAGATGCAGAATATGCCTTCAATGAACATCATTAGATGCCATTCTTGAGATGAGTCACTGTCAAGTTTCATCCCATCACGAGCCGTGACATTGCTTCAGTTCACAAAGGCGTTTTCTCCATCACCAATCTATAAAATATTCCTTTTATCATATTACGACATCCATTGCAAAATAGAAGCAACTTTGATGCAGGCCACAAACAGACGTTCTGTTCCGAAACTAAAAGATGTTGAGTTACAACTGCAAACTGCGTGTTTATCAAAGCAAAACCGAGCATAATTTCTGAAGGCCATTTCTTGTATCTAGCTGTGACAAAGAAGTTGGTCAAGTGGAAGACTGAGTTTTCGACGGACATTCACTGTTTGGCGTCTTCACTTTTGTCTGCTTCTGACTTTCCTTTCTTGCGGATCGCATCATGTTCTCAGAGTTCTGATCCAACGCTTCACTTGGAATTGCTGAACTGTGTTCTGAAAAAGACAGATAGATTACATGCAGTGAGCTGCCAACTCCTCAAGATTTTCTGCAGTTCATGAATTCTTTGTATGCAGGCTTACTATTGTGCTGTTGTTAATTGCAAATTAATGGGATGGGATGAAGAGAGCTGTACTAAAATACAATATTAAATAAACTTGTAACGCTCACAAAATGTGAATCTTAGATGCAGATAATCAGCTGCCAAAGGAAGGAGTTAGATAACCAAGTGCTTGAAAGCCATGGAGAAATAATAAGTTTTGAGTCCATAGGCAGAGACTTGGTCCCAACTTTGGGGGAAAGTGACAAACAAGTGGTTGAAGAACAAAGAGGCGCCAAGCAGGGGGACGGGTTTGGGGAGGGGAAGTGCCTTCCCAATATGATTTTTTAAAATTTCCACAGTGCAACGCAGTGCATTTTAGCCTGTCATTTTAATGAAATTGCTCATAATTTCAGTGCTGATTGTCATGGTTTAACCCTTTCGCCCCTAGGTTCCTGTAACTGAATGGCTAACAAACCGAAATATCGGTTTCTCGGGGCGAGAGGGTTAAGACTTCAAAAGTGTCCCTCCAATGTTTAAAATTTTTAAATTTCCATGTTGCAATATTTGAAGCTGTCAACTCAACAACATTTCTCATAATTTCATTGATGAAATACATGGTTAAGACTTCAAGAAATGTCCCCTCCACATGGTTTAAATTTTTTGAATTTCCACACTGTAATGGTAGCATTTTAGCTGTCATCTTAACAATATTGCTCATTATGGGTAAACAGTAGATAATACTGTAGAAATTTATAATGACATACAGTTCCTATGGCACTCCAGCAGTTCAAACAGCCTTGACTACCGCTGCAATATTTACGCTGGTCACCCATCTGAGCGGTTGAGTTGCTTGGAGCATGGACGCACACCTTATTGGTCGTATCCCAAACGTTGGACATGTCACCAATTATATGCTCTCTATTTGCCTTATGTCTAGGGTTTGCTCAGAAGAGATTTATTGCAGCTTTAAAACGGTTCTTTTCAGCCTTGGCAGGATTGGGAGCATTCCCAAGTAGTAACTTTGAGGGGCACTATGTAAATCTCCAATCTCCATAATGAATGAATGAATAAATTAAGAGCTTTTACTTAATTTGATCTATTCTACAAGAGTTACCCATTATCTGGTTTTGAACCCATGGTGCAAAATGTTTGGGAACCATTAGCTTATTAATTCTGTTTCTTAGGTAGAGCTGCACATAACTGGGTCTCCACGGAGTATGTTAGTGAAACAGATGAACATTGTTAAATAATAGTTTATAATCATCATCATGTGGTTCTTCAGTTAAACGTAATCTTAACATACTTAAAACTGAGTACAAAGAAGCTGATTAATATAGGAACGTCTGATCAGCCTTTGGAGGAATATTGTTGACAGAGGTGTTTAATGAATAGGCAACAACTTCACCCAGCCTTATGAAAGCTACTTTTTACGTGTTTCAGAACAGCAGACGTAATACAAACCATGTGTAGCTACAATGTGTTGAATGTGAGGAGCTGGTCTCTTAATGAGCAGACTCAATGAGGCACCACTGTTCTGAATGATGTCGATTGCTTCTGTGTGTAGTATGTCCACTGTATTGCATCCATTGATCTCTATGATTTGATCACCAACCTACAATGTACAATACATGTATGTTCACACAACAGTGTTCATCAGTGACTGACTGATATTCTTTCTATGATTTGACACAAACGTTTGAGATAATCTTGGGAGTCTCTTGGTAAACAAGGGTTGTCACTTCTTTCCCGTCTGCCCATCCTAAGCATATACCATAAGTTTGATCAGTGATCACTCATATCTAATCAACAGCTGAATGTGAAGTGAGTGTCAAAAGAAGCCACAGCACATTCATTCAAAAACCATTGATTATTATATTATACCAGCATTCCAGCAACAATAAAACAGTTTAAGAGGCCATGATAGCTGAAGATAATAATGCAAATTTATTTATATTATATCTATAATTAACATATATTTATTGAAAACATCGGCAGAGTATAATAGAGACAACGTGACTTGTTTGCAATAGCATCACATTGTCATATCTAATCAATAGAAGCACACAGAAACATTTAAACGAGATAGGCATGTTCAAATTCTTGTCTGAACTAGTTTTATGTTCAAACTTTATCTCTAGTGCTGCACTGTCTGTGTATGAGATATGGCAGCGTACCCTTGAAGGTTGAAAAACCCAGAAAATCTTGCTAGCCAGAAAATCTCTGGTAAGCAAAGCATTAACGTAAAAATTGTCTTCTTAAGACAACTCAGAATCTCAACATAAGTTAACCTGAAGTCTTCCATCAATCTGCGCCGGTCCATCATCCGCGATCTTCAAGATGTAAAGCGGCATACCGTCGAATTCTTTACCACCTCGAATGGAAAAGCCGAAACCTCGTGATCCTCGTCGCAGTTCAATGAGATGAAAGAATTCTGTCTGCACATCAACAAAATACGAACACATAATGTGTAGCTTCATACATGACAATCAACACATTCTACATGACAATCATAACATTCTGCACTGTAATCACCATAACATCCTACATGACAATCATAACATTCTACATGACAATCATAACATCCTACATGACAATCATAACATTCTACATGACAATCATAACATTCTGCATGACAATCATAACATCCTACATGACAATCATAACATTCTGCATGACAATCATAACATCCTACATGACAATCATAACATTCTGCATGACAATCATAACATCCTACATGACAATCATAACATTCTGCATGACAATCATAACATCCTACATGACAATCATAACATTCTACATGACAATCATAACGACAATCATAACATTCTACACTGTAATCACCATAACATCCTGCATGACAATCATAACATTCTGCACTGTAATCACCATAACATCCTGCATGACCGCCATAAATAACATAGTCGCTTCCTTCAGAAAGTGAGTCAATTGGATATCTCTTTCAATAGGTGGTGACATCATCATCTTAGGACTTTAAAATGTTTTGAATTTGTAATTAAATATAGAAACAACTGGATAGACCATAATGCATTACTTGGCAGAAGAAAATTTGCCACAGAATTCTGCAAGTTAGGCAGAAGTGCAGAAGACTCCTGTGATGCAACATTATAGACGGAGGAGGCACCTCTATTTAAGACTCTTTCAATGAATGTCATCATCATGAAGCATGCCCTCCGGGGGCGTTGCATGATGCGGCAACAATTTAGAATTGTTGCTCATCATTTTTGTAGGCTAAGTATTCCTCGGTTGAGTCGCCACTCCAATGAATGTGGCACATAATAATATGTTGAAAGACCTGTGCTCTCAGTTTTAATCTAAGCAAGACATCTTACTTGAGGATTAGGCAGGTTCTGCATTTGACTTGATCTATTTTCAGTGGCTGCAACCAACAAAACATTCATTTACATATGAATCATACGCAATCATATTACTTAAAATTAAATCTTAATCTTTAAAATGTCAAGTTTCTCAACAAGGCATCAATTTTATTCACTACTTCAAAATACCTTAAATTTTGTCAGTTGAAGTAATCCACGGTGATTGACAATTGCTTCTAAACAGACGTAGTTTTGCATCATTCGTTTCAGCTGATGGATAGTTGATTGCCAACACAATGTCATGTAGATTTATTATGTGGATGATAATTTTTGTACATCAAAAATCGGATTTCCAAATTCAAAGCTATTGAGTGTATAAAAGTCTTACATAAGCATAAAAGTCTAAATACATGATTCTTAATTGTCACCTAATTGCCTCTTCTTATGGCACTGAAACAAAGTACCTTTATGGAATCACCCAAAATATTGGAAATATTGAAAGAATCCTACACTATTCAAAAAAAAAAAAAATGCAATTTACACTTCCAACCTCCTCGCTATTTCATCCAACAACTTCAACAACCATTTTGCAATCTCCTTTCTTCATCTTTTAAATAAAAAAGAATTGTATTATGTTATTCCAAAAGCTCTTCTCAAATATGCTTCAATGTCTTGAACCCAATCATTACATCTTTTGTGCTCTAGAACTGTAATGATAAGATAGAACATAATCTCTGATACCAACATTAAGTCTTGAAACAATTGCCTTGCAAAGTTATGCAACTGAGAATTATATAACAGAGATCCCGCCCACCTGAAGAGTGACTGACAGGTGCGACAGACAGCACAATTGACAATCCAGAGGCTTTGATGAAGTTGACGATTTCCTGATGCGGCATGCTGCCAATGTCAACGCCGTTGATGGCTAGAATGCTGTCACCGACGTGCAGCTGCTGTTCACAGAGACCTGCAGGACTTCCATCAAGTATCTTACCTGCAATAATAATACAAAGATATTGTGTATTACAGACAGATTACATGACAGAAATAAACAATCAAACGGAGAAGTTCTTTAAGACAATCACATTCACTGCAGAGTACAAAGAAAACAGATAAATGTGAATGTGTTTTAATAAGACAAGAACCAAATGGAAATGAAAGCAACTTTTTCTGTTTATCATTTAATTTAACTGTGATGATGCCTGCATTGTTATCTTCAAAAAGTTTTCGCTGAACAGAACTGAAGTAAAAAAATTAACTCTTCTCATATATAGACTTTCAGTAACTTTGAATATCTTCAAAGTAGAATGTATTGAGGCGCATGCTACCCCATCTCCACCCCCATATACAAACAGCCTCTTGGCAGAGAACGTAAAGAAGAAGTCGAATATATTTGCACGAACTACTTTGCAAGACAGTTGTTTCAAGACTTAATGCTGGCATCACAGATTCCGTTCTATCTTTGTTCTGATCATCACAGTTTCAGTAGTCGCAGTGTCAACACCTGTCCAAGCTTTCTATAATTATGCTGACCAACTGATCTATCGTTCCTCTGCATGTTACATCATGCTATTCAGCGTATATTTACCAATGTCGGCCAGCAAAGAACGAGGTCATGCGAGATATTGTCAAGAGGTCATGCGAGAAACCCCAGAGAACCTTCCTGCTTCAGACTTAAGTAAGGTAAGTTGATAGAGTGCAAGTCCCAGTAAGTACTGTAAGTTAACGTGCATCGCATACTAAACAGATATTGTCAAGATTCAGTCTGTAGCTGCCCACAAATGGGTTGTGCATGAATAGGTCTCTACCATAGTGCATAGCAACATAAAATTTAAAAACAAATCATCACAAATATTTCCGAAAAAGGCAATTTTATACAGATAATAAAACACAAACAAGAACAAACTTCACAATGCATGTTCACTTTGCTGTCTGAACCTTAGAACCAATTGTTATAAAAGAACAAGCAGAGAGTCATAGCTAAAACATACATCAGCACATGTTAGACTTCATCTGTTATGAGAGGTGTTACGGCCAAACACATATGTCAACATGTGTATGTGCTTTAATTGGGGACAGAATTAATGCCCACAGCTATTTAGGCAATTTATGGATCTGTCCGTTTGCATGTCATCTGCTGAAAACTGTTAGTATCCAGGAATGAAATATATAACAATATTCACATAATATTATGCATTTCAAAAGCATTAGTTACATGTTTCGTGAGAATGAGCAGGAATTTCTTTAAAGCTTGCTATACATCTTACAAATTTTTCTGCAAACTTAAAAACTTGAGCTTCAATTCGTCACAAAATCATGCAAATAAAAGAACGCAAACCTTTCAAAATAGTGGAAGATGAGTAAAGTGTAAAATATCTCAATCAAAAGTTAATAAAATTAAACCATGAATCTGAAAATGGACGTGCTTATTGTTTAATCAACAGAAGGCACGGCACCATAAGCTGTGTTAGTGAGACAAAGCAGCCATTAAACATAAGAATGAACAGCAGGAAGGAACTGGAAAGCCACATCTAGGCTGGAAACATCCATCATCATAATCTCACCCAACCATGGATAAGGGCGTTTGAAATTTGGAACCCAGTCGACCAAATCACCTCCCTCAACTAGACCAAAGTCATGAGCTACAAACAGCAAGTTTTCATAAAAATGCAAATTAATCTTGTAATAATAAAAATAATAATAATAATAATAATAATAATAATAATAATAATAAGCCAAGACTATATAATTAAGCATATACATAAGTGGAAGATATATTTAAAATGAAAACCTACGCGCGTTACTTTCTTGCACGCATATGCAGAAAAACCTAATATGGCGGCCCTTGCAGAGGCATAGACTCCCGTATAAACACACCATTTCGTTGAATGATTAGTTTCAAATGATGCCTGTTTTGATAAATCTAGTGATTAATAATTGTTTGATATATCAATTGATGAAATAAAGTGGGTTTGGGCAATGGAAATTCTGACTTTTACACGGGTTCAAAGATTGCATTCACCGCATTCAACATCTGTCACTGAACAGACAGTGGGATGAACTTATTTGGTAACTGGCTAGCTATTCTGACAAAACTGTACTTCATTTTTGATGCCATGAACAATATTTACATTTTTAATGTGGAAGAGAGAGCGGATGACATTGAAAAGGAGGATTAACTAGACTGTTTCAAAATCACAAAATTATGTGCTATAACAATTAAAAGCCCTAATTTCCTGATTCCATACCTAGCGCCATGCGAGTGATAATACAGAATTATGTCTGTGTACATTCGTTTATTGCAAAATTGAAAATGACGGATAATTACAATTTATATGCAGTAATATTTGACTTTTATATTTAAGGTCAAATCAGAATATTTTTATTTTCAATTGTGACTTTCTGCGGCTCTGATATTTTTATGATAATAAATGAAAACAACTACTGACGTCGGAATTCATGTCCGATCGTTTTGTCGACATCCATGCCTCCGTATTGTAAGTAAAAAACCTTTTTACAGCGGTTTTTTACCTGGAAAAATCTGGTACAAAATTGGCTGTGTAAAAATAATTTGTATAACACGCCCACGAGTGTACCACGCGGGTTGGGTGCGTGGTTTGTAAAACTTTGTATAACCCACGTCTTATATTCACGAAAATACGGTACTTATTTTAAGTTCTGCATGTTAAGTCATCAACGCAGCAAATGATGAAAAGTGAAAGCAATTTACCAACAATGGATCCTGCTTTTGTGACGGACGAGACAATGACGAAGCCAAACCCTTCACCATCTTTTCTCGTGAGAGTGACATCAAAGAGATTCTTTGACTTCGTCTGACTTGACATCGTCGTCGTCCTTCGAAGCAAAGGATTCTCTGCAAAGACAACAGCAGATCACAATCATCGTAGTCCTGTAGTTACCTTCTGTCCATCATTCTGTTTTCAGCAAATAATATCTTTAGCAGTAGATTCGGAAAAATCATCTTTCTATGATCAAATAAATTGACTGACATCTCGACAAATGTCTTCATCTCTTTGTAGAATATGAACAAAGTGAATAGATCCAGTTTATTTCTTTTGCATAGTCTACTGCTCTTCAGAGGTCAAATAACTGTGCTTTCAAAGACAATATATCGAATGAAGAGTTGATGATGTTGCACTTATTCAGTTGTCTTCTAGAAATGTGCACACATGGAAACTGTCTTATAATTGGTTCACGTATAGTTAAACATAAGTTAACTAAGAACAAGTAGTAGCTTAATTAAAGGAAACTGGAAACAAACCACATGATGGACATTGGACAATGGACATACCACGCTTCCAGACATCAAGAATGACAAATCCTAATCGAGCGGACTGACTCATGAGCGAAACGACTTGATGATGTGAAGCTCCAATGACACTCTGCTGGTTAACCGCCAGGATTTCATCCCCAACTTCAAGATGTCCTTCAGCATCCGCAGCTCCACCAGGCACTATGTATCCAATGGCAACCTAGATAATATCCAAGACGACTAAGTACGCATTTCAACAAGCAATTGACATCATCAGCTGCAGATTATAAGCGATGAACAAATGACAAGTTGACATCTTTCTAACCTAGGCTGATTAGGTCTGGTTGATGTGTATTTCAGCTAAAATCACGATTCCTCTGGCACTTGGGTCTCATTTCATTCATGATATGCAAAACATACACAGCACAGCCTCAAGTGCTTTCAATTGTGAATAAGCTAGAGTGAAATAAGAACTGAGCCTGTGTACAGTGTAGTGGAGCACAGTGCACAGCGAGATACAAATCTACCAACAAAGCAAAATGCATGTTTATTTATTTATTCTTGGACCACTAATACTCTACAATAAAATAAAATGCAATAAAATATGAAGTAGATAATTCTTGTTGTCTAAATCAGGCACTGTTATTTCAACAGACATCATCATTACTTCTATAGCTATGCTCTTACAACACATGCTGTCACCGCATTCAATGTCAATGTCATGTACAATTGTACACAAAGTATGATGGATCAATGATGACCATCTGCACTACAGATGAAGATGTTAAAAAACATTTTACATTAGAGTTTCAACTCTAACTCACCTGCGACCCTTCCTCGATGCCACCGACGATGCGAATTCCAAACCCAGACTCCTGCCTCTCCAGTCGCACGGTCCAACGAGCGCCATCTGGCAGCACAGTCGGATGATGGCCACCAGATGAAGCTCCAGCTGCTGACGATGAGTCTAAAGTCCGTACTGATGATGGTGAAGCATCCAAGTTATTTCTTAACTGCATTCCATCATCTGTCAACAGATCACCAAACTCCACTCTGCAACCAGCACAGCCAGGCTCACCAGAAACGGGAATTCTTTTCTTTGAACTGCGAGCAGTAAACGGACTGTGAATGTGAGGCGCATCTTTGGCATTGCATTTCAACTTATCGACTGTCAATTGATGTCCTCCTGAAATCGGGTCATAAGGTTTAAGGTCTTCGAGTGGATTGTGAAATGCTGACGCAGTAATAAAGTCCGGTGTACCACTTATGCACTGGCTGGCAAGCAACACATTCTCGGAATTAGCAGTGGCAGCAGCAGCAGCCTTTTTCATCTGCTTGTCTACAGCTGAGTCAGAGCTTCGTTCTTTGTGAAAAGGACTTCTTCGTATGGATTGGTGAAGATGAGAATGTGGCAGAAGAGGAATTGTCTTGCTTGCTTCCAAATCACGATCCAAATGAGAAACACATTGTGATGATCCGTAGTTTCTCGGACCATCCTCATTCCGGTTTTCAGTCACTGGAGCTGGAAACAGAAAACCATAGCTCACAACAATATACATTATACATGTACTATTTAGGAGCTTTGTATCCTAAAAAGCAGCTGAATCTTGATCTCAACTGCTGGACTGAGATGTCAGCAGCATTTCTTAAAAGGAGTTACAATGCAACTGTCTTGGTTTAGCCGTCATCTGTAAAATTAGCACAAAAAATTGTCATAGTATTCTCTGGTGGTAAGAAAAGAAGAGCAGACTATTGAGAGCTGAAAGAACTACTTTAAAACCTGGTGATAAGGAAAGGGAGAGTCTGACTGTCTGACTGTCCACGATTCTACAAAATTGGTTTGAAGTGACATTCAGTGTTTTCTCTGGACTATTGCTGCATCTCACATAATTGTCTGAAGAGAATTATTTGCATGACATGATCAAGACAGTATGTCTTTTTATCAATCTGTCGGCTTTCATTTGGAAATAACATCTCATTGACCATTTGACTGCATTACCTGCTCATTTTATTCAATCATTTCATTCATTCATTCAAGAATTTATATAGCGCTTCTTCAAGGAGACTACTCAGAAGCGCTCCCGCACGGCAAAACAGGACAGTTAAATTGCGTTTAATAAAAAATGTTTCAGTAATAACTTTTTAACCTTTCTTTTGACAATAACAATGACAATAAAGGCTGAAAACTTATCATCTGTACTATTCATAAATGCATCTCATAACCTCTGACACCTGTATACATTTTCCCATCAATTTAAAGTATTTTCCCCACGATAATATAAAAAATCAGACAATAAATTACTCAGTAATAATAATAATAACGACAATTTATATAGTGCCTTAACACAGTCATACCACTGCAAGGGCATCTCACGAGCAGCTAACTAGCGGGATAAGCGTTGGCAAACAGATAAGATTTAAGCTTAGG
The DNA here is from genome assembly GCA_945859605.1 of Lumbricus rubellus. Lineage (NCBI taxonomy): Eukaryota > Metazoa > Annelida > Clitellata > Crassiclitellata > Lumbricidae > Lumbricus > Lumbricus rubellus. Next base: position 35,788,120 of record OX243815.1, on the reverse strand, counting down.
TTTGAAGGAGTCATGTTAGTTAGAAACAATGAAGAAACGAAGAAGATTACCTTCCAACGGAAGTGTGTTAACAACGGAACTGGATGCAGAATCTTCCTTCGATGCCTAAAACCAACAACTGATAATTATTTGCAAATAAAGAAAACATAATAAAGACAACTTTGGCTTCAATCCAGGATTGAAATATGGTTGCAACAGATAGGTGCATAGTTATGATTAAAAATAAACTGTAAAACAAATATGTCTCATAGCTTTCAGGTGTTAACATTTCTTATACCGTTACTAATTTTTAATCTCTCTAGCTTTCTATGATGCCATCAAATGACTGTTGTTATTTTTGTCTTGTAAGTCATGTACTTCAGCCTTGGCTGTGCTATATGTAACAATATAAATTATCGTTATTATGTTTCTACCAAAAGTACACATGATCACATCAGAAAATGAGGCTGGTGCTTTTCTCTGATGTCTGATTCTCCTTGATGTAAATGCTAATGCTAAAATTGTTGTGAAACGTGATTGTGTTGAAGTGTGAATGGTTACAGAAAGGTACTGTTGTGTAAAGAAATGTAGTTTCACTGTCATCTCCAGTTATCTGCGCAAGTTGGTAGTCAAGGATGTTCAAAAAGCCATGCTTTTATCATTAATTATTATTCTTAACATTGTATTATTATTATCATTGTCATTATTAAACAATTTATCATTTATGTCAACATAGCTTTCAAATTTTCAATAATACCACAATGTCAGCATTCTGCCTCCAAACCACCATGACCACGACAACCACCATGCAACCATCACAACCACCCCCCTCATGCAACCCCCATGACCACCATGATCACCACCATGAACACCATAATAACCATGACCACCACCATGACCACAACCTCCAGTATCATCACTATTACCACCACCACCATCATCACCACTTACTCTGGATCTGCTGGATTGTCGACGTTTTCTTAGCGAGTGCCCTGTTTGAAACAAAAGCAGATCAGATATACAATCATCATCTTCTGTCCTAAATTCAACCATGCGAGTCACTTCTAGAAAAGTTTATAGCTGCAAATTCTATGCATCAGTCTTTGACAAAGTCAAGTCGTTTCTTTAGACAAAAGATTTTAAAGTCTCACTTTGCTATTGTTACGAATGTATTACAGAATTTTTACTTTGTTGTGAATACAGCACTGCATAACTGAAAATATGTTGATAGCTAATTCTCATATGCTATTGGTTACTAACTTCATTACTGTTAGTCATAATTATTATAATTCTGCTAAGTTTCACTCTCTGAAGACATTATTCACACGACGCTTACATGAACATCAAGAATGCTGTCTATTGCGATATCTGATTCTATTGTGGATACACATATCTCACGTAGATAGCAATCACATATCTCACATAGATAGCAATCACACATCTCACATAGATAGCAATCACACATCTCACATAGATAGCAATCACACACATCACATAGATAGCAATCACACATCTCACATAGATAGCAATCACACATCTCACATAGATAGCAATCACACATCTCACATAGATAGCGACCACATATCTCACATAGATAGCAATCACACATCTCACATAGATAGCAATCACATATCTCACATAGATAGCAATCACACATCTCACGTACGTAGATAGCAATCACACATCTCACGTAGATAGCAATCACACATCTCACATAGATAGCAATCACACATCTCACGTACGTAAATAGCAATCACACATCTCACGTACATAGATAGCAATCACACAACTCACGTAGATAGCGACCACATATCTCACATAGATAGCAATCACACATCTTACGTAGATAGTAATCACACATCTCACGTACGTAAATAGCAATCACACATCTCACGTACATAGATAGCAATCACACATCTCACATAGATAGCAATCACACAACTCACGTAGATAGCAATCACACATCTCACATAGACAGCAATCACACATCTCACATAGATAGCAATCACACATCTCACATAGATAGCAATCACACATCTCACGTAGATAGCAATCACACATCTCACGTAGATAGCAACCACACATCTCACGTAGATAGCAACCACACATCTCACGTAGATAGCAATCACACATCTCACGTAGATAGCAATCACACATCTCACATAGATAGCAATCACACATCTCACGCACGTAGATAGCAATCACACATCTCACGTACGTAGATAGTAATCACACATCTCACATAGACAGCAATCACACATCTCACATAGATAGCAATCACACATCTCACATAGATAGCAATCACACATCTCACGTAGATAGCAATCACACATCTCACATAGATAGCAACCACACATCTCACGTAGATAGCAACCACATATCTCACATAGATAGCAATCACACATCTCACATAGATAGCAATCACACATCTCACATAGACAGCAATCACACATCTCACATAGACAGCAATCACACATCTCACATAGATAGCAATCACAGATCTCACATAGATAGCAATCACACATCTCACGTAGATAGCAATCACACATCTCACGTAGATAGCAACCACACATCTCACGTAGATAGCAACCACACATCTCACGTAGATAGCAATCACACATCTCACGTAGATAGCAACCACACATCTCACGTAGATAGCAACCACACATCTCACGTAGATAGCAATCACACATCTCACGTAGATAGCAATCACACATCTCACGTACGTAGATAGCAATCACACATCTCACGTACGTAGATAGCAATCACACATCTCACGTACGTAGATAGCAATCACACATCTCACATAGATAGCAATCACACATCTCACGTAGATAGCAATCACACATCTCACGCACGTAGATAGCAATCACACATCTCACGTACGTAGATAGCAATCACACATCTCACATAGATAGCAATGACTCCTACCTCCTCTCTGAATGATGAGAACAGCTTCCGTATCTGTTGGACAGTTCTTGAGCAATTCCACGACATCCGCGTGCATCCAGTTCCTCACATTCCGTCCATTGATCTCCACTATGACATCCCCTTCGGCCAGACTCTGGCATCGGTCGTCATCAAGGACTTGCTTGATTTTCTGACCAATCGAACTATCCGCAATTGTAAATCCGAATCCATCGCAACCCTTCACAACAATTGCCGTCAACTCGGTCAGACTCCCCATTGATGGACCGGCATTGTTCCTCCTGCCTGCGTCACCAGTGCTGCTCTTTGGCACCTTATCAGCAGGCAATGATCCTCCTCCTCTTTCAAGCAGAGGCAGTTGCTGATGCAGAAGTGAATGAGCACAAGACAATGGAGGCGGTGGAGGCAATGGACTTGGAGACAGATGACCTGTTCCCGTATCAGCTGCACCAGATGCTGAATGGCAACGCACGTATTGCGAAGCAGCAGCAGCAGCAGCTGGACCCAGAGGAGGAGGATTCCTATTGGCTGGCAGTGTCACTGCAACAGTGGTGATGACCTCTGTGCTTGGGTCATCAGGGTTAAAGGGCAGAGGGTAGCCACGGCATATCTCCAGTGTCACCTTGCTGCCGATCGGAATAGACTGGAAAAGTGTGATGACATCCTGATGAGTGAAGCCCACAACACAGTGTGAATCAACGTAAACCAAGACATCACCTGCAAAGATAACAGCAGACACACCATTCAGTAGGGTGCATCACCAATGCATTGCAAAAATTTGAAGTGTATAAAAAGAGCTGCCTGGGTTTGGATTGTGTTCCATTGTGATCAAGATAAATTGGGCACAAAGATTTTTGAAATCAGGATACATTTAGAGGTCCCCCACCCCTGTTTTCAAACATTGATTTGAGCAACCTCGAACATGCACTATTGAGCAAATTCGTTTTGTGAAATTAAACATAATTGCTTCATTCCAATAATTCTATGACTAGACAGGGGCGGATCCAGGGGGGGCCAATCCAGCCATGGCCCCCCATTTAGAAATGCCATGTGTCGTGCCCCCCCCCCATTTGGTTTCAGCGGCTGCTGAAATGGTATGATTTTTCGAAAATTTGGCCGGATGACTAAAAAAAAGGTCATCAACTTTGTTGTCTGATGCGAATTTTTTTGTCCCAGATCCAAGGTGTCAAGAATTTTTTGCCCCCCCCCCCCGTCCAGTTTCTGTATCCACCCTTGTGACTAGAGCAATGTTAAACATCAAATTCAATGTTGTTACAATGTTTTTAATTAATATTTAGAAATGACATTGCCAAAAAAACTAATTTTTGCTGGAATTTCGAATGACCTCATATAACATTTGTATGTCAAATGTACAAAACAGACCATTAAAATAAAAATATTGATATATAATAATTATGGAGCCACTAGCCATGTTAGTTTTTTAATAGTTTGCTCTTATACATGGTTAACTGTTACAGAAATACAATAGTTGCTTCATGTAGGCCTATTGCAATTTAGTTTTATTATTATCACAGATCGAGTGACTTCGACAAAGTCCTACGTTACTTTCGCCCCATCATTCACAACATTCACGCCCTCAACATTTTAGCACTTGAAACGTAAGCAGCTGACGTGCAACACTCATTGACAGGGCGGTTAAGAAGATGGTGCATTGCGAACCACGAATTCACCTGAACAAGGTTGCACACACAGTTGTGTTGAAAAATTAATAGATGATGTGCCCCAGTCATTGCCAGATCGATTGATTGGGCTTGCAGATAAGTAACTGGTTTGAGCTTGATTAAGGCATCTGCTAGAGTGTCTAGTGCCAAAAGGTACACACTTACTGTATAGTGCCACAGGAACCATTTCAGCATTTCAGAACCAATTTCTCAAGTGCAAGTGAGATCCCAAAGATGTTGATTTACATGTAGTGCTCGAGTTGCAAATTGAGAAATAACCTTGTCAACAGCCTGATACTCCAGGAACGGCTTGTACAGGTGTAGGTACACCATTACAAGGTGCACACAGGGTTTCTTACATGTGGCATACACATAGGGTTTGCAAATGCATGTATTCTGGGTTTTTGAGAGTTTTTGGTTATAGTGCATCGCACAGTTTGCGACATGCGACTCACAAAGAGCAATGCTATAAGGCCAACACAGCCATCATGCATTATTGTATTATGCATTGCGTAGAGCACCATATCTTCTAAAGGTCACTTCACTTTTCAAAGCAGACAAGTAAACAAGTGATAACTCAGCAAACTCATGATGATCGTCACATAGAAATTCAACTTGTACATTGGCTAAGGTGCTCACTTGCTTAGGTAGGCCTACTTTCTTGGCTGCTGAAAGCTTGGTGCTGCTAGATTGCAATGGTACACATTGCATCTTAAAACTGAGTAGGCTACATCTGATTGTTGCATCATAAACACAGATTGCAGGAAGTGCTCTACCCTGTCAGGCAATGCACGTGGTATAAGCTTAAAGATCAAAATCAGGCAAATAGTAAATTAATTACTTTAGCCAATGATGTTATACTCTGATAAATTATGTTGTAATAATTATGTAAATCAGTGAAAAGTTCCTTCCTTGTCATATTTGCAATGCATAAAAATGTATAAGTTGGTCAACAACCACAGCAACATAGATGATGTGATCATGCTGTCACCAGTATCTCAGCTGCCGCTACATTTTCTTCAAAAACCTCGGTCTCTGCATCGGGGCCCGGTCCAAAAAGAAAACACAGATTCATCTGAGATTCTGAGTATGGAGTTATTCGAATTGGGTTCTAATAGTAGGCAATTCAATGCATGGGAAATGGCTCTGATAATTATGTACAAATAATAAACCGAATCTATATTATATTCAAGCAATAGATTATATTGATTTCTAGCCCTAAATCAAATTTTCTAATCGATTAATTAAATATTAAATATTTAGCAATTTCACCTTTCAGATAGGTTAAGTGAAATAAGATGAATTCTATTTCAGCTTTAAAATATTTGATATGTTTATTTTAGTAATGCAAATTAGAAATGGCTACCGACTGAAAAATTGTCATGACTGTCTTCCACAGTACAAGCAATGGAACTAAACAAAACTTCAATGGGCCGGGGGGACCTCTAAATATTTTTGAATAAAATTTTCTTTTTTACCACAATGTTTCTCTAAGGTAATGTAACATAACTGAATACCATGCAACTCAAATTTCAAAAAAAAATTTTTTGATGCACCCTACCATTCAGTCATCCGCATAACTCAGTCATCCGCACAACTCAGTCATCCACACAACTCAGTCATCCACACAACTCAGTCAATGAATTGTGCTATTGTAGTCCCCTCTGGCTGCAACTGGCTGCCTCAGTCTCTCAGGGCTAGTCCTTTATCTCCTTCATTGACCTGCACCTGAAACTCTCTCTCCAGTGAAGACACTGACCTGGGTCGGAAGCGCCTCTCATCTTGAGTGGTGCTATATAAATACTTGATTGCAATTACCATGACAATGTGCTGCTTGGCAGGTCAGGTAAAGCAAGAGAAGAAAAGGTGAGATACGAAAAGGTACGGTAGGGTAAGAAAGAAAAAAGTGAGATAAGATGGACCTTGATTATTTATTATATGCCTTCTGGCAATAACAGTCATCATTAGCAAGGAATAGTCGAGGAGGTTTGCAGATGTGTTGACAGAAGTAAACAAATGATCGCAAACAAGTCTGAATACGTGATAGCAAGTGGTCAATTCAATTTCAGGTTCCAAGACTTGAACATTGAAAGCATAGGTAACAACATGTTTGAGCAAACCAGCATTACCACTATAATTGTACTGCTTGCCCTGACCTAAATGCACCACTGCCCCTCTTGTCCTGACTTATTCGCCACAGAACTGCTTGTCCTGACCTAAATTCAACACATAACTGCTTGTCTTGACCTAAATTCAACACATAACTGCTTGTCCTGACCTAAATTCAACACATAACTGCTTGTCTTGACCTAAATGCACCACATTACTGCTTGTCCTGACCTAAATTCAACACATAACTGCAGTGCATGTCTTGACCTAAATGCACCACATTACTGCTTGTCCTGACCTAAATTACACACAGAACTGCTTGTCCTGACTGAAATGCATGGCTGATACTAAAATTAATGTCATCATTGTCTTCATTGAATTCCGAACGGCCCTTGGGTTTAGTTCTCCTTCCCTAGGTGGCAGCAAAAGTATATACATGGTGGGTAAAGAAAACCTAAGGTTTTTTGCCAATATCTTGGACAGAATTAAGAATTTTTAACTTAAATTTTACAGTACAATTCATATTTACACAAGATGGCCAGATTTCATCAAAATATTTCAAACAGAACAAAAGTTCTGGGATTCTATGTGTCATTCAGCTACTTCAAGCCCTCAGCTGTTGGATTGTGACCAAGTAGAGATCGCCATAATCCACTGAAGCAGAACTCAGAGCTCTGCTAATGGTTGATGATATGTATCATATGATATGTATGTGCTTAGGCTGAATGGTAACAGAGCTGAGACATGAACGAGAAGCAGGTGCTGCAGTCAGATAATTACGTGAAGATAAGCACTCCACAGCACCACCATTTCCATGGCAATGCCCTGCCACCATTTCCATGGCAATGCCCTGCCACCATTTCCATGGCAATGCCCTGCCACCATTTCAATGGCAATGCCCTGCCACCATTTCCATGGCAATGCCCTGCCACCATTCCCATGGCAATGCCCTGCCACCATTCCCATGGCAATGCCCTGCCACCACCTGAGGTCAAGTGCAACTGACCTCTCTGGAGTCTGCCATCAATATCTGCCGATCCATTTGGTATAATCGTCTTGATCTGCAGCAATTCAACGTCAGAATCATCTGCGCTGACGATTGTGAATCCAAGTCCACGAGAACTCTTCATAAGCTGCGTCTTAATGAAATCTCCGTTCAGTTCAATGTTGTTCCTCGAAAGAAAGAGTCGGTTGCTGCACGCTGCTGCTGCACGTTGTCCACCTAAACCTACGAGAACACAAAGCAGTTCAGTCGTCACGATGATTGGGCAAAACAAAGAAGACACAAGTACACAGTAAAACGCAATCTAGCAATTTGATACATAATGATTGTTTGACTATGTCTCATATTACATGCATGAGTGCTCTCCATTGACGTCCTGCTTCCCAGCGCACTGAATCTGGGATATAATATGGGTTTAGGCATGGCGCTGCCAGCTAGGAAACACCCCTGCCTAATTTGCAGCCCCATTTCAGGCTTTACCAAACCATTGAAAAATCCATGTAAGGAATTTTTTCAACATCAACAACATTTCATCAACCTGACAACAGATAGACGTAGAACTATAAGTCTAGCAAATCATAGATATAGCAGTCATAGATAGCCAGTGTTTTCTGTGTTTTGTCATTGAAAATAACGGCATTTGCTGTGGAAGAGTTACAGAAACAGTTTCACCAATAAATACTGTCATCTTCAATTAAACTTAGTTTTCTCTTGCACTATAATTATACACTTTCCACAGACATTTTCTGAATTTGACAGCTGTTCAACGATGAGCTGAATTAGTTTCACAGTCACTCTTAGTACATGCTGGTCGTAATCTTGAGGAATTAAGTGTAAATCTACTGAGAATTATTTCAAGCTACCTGTAAATCTGAATTCTACTGTTGTCACAATGTCTCCATTTACCTGAACTAGAATTTCGATTTTCTTTCTCTAAGTTGTTTTCCTTCATGTTTTCAACCTCTGTCGTCGATAAACGAACAGCTGCATCAACTGGCAATAAATTAAAAAAATTACAGAGGAAAACATTTAAGAAACATACAACACAAAAAAATGATAAAAAAGCAAAACTGGCCCTGTGTCCAGGACCTTTGCTGGCTCAAGGCCATTGAAAAAGAGATGAGCGCCTCCCTGTGTTCCACATGGAACTGGATGGACTTTACTTTTTTTAAGTTGCAATGGCTAAAGTTTAGAAACTTTTTTTCATAGTGTACAAGCCAGTTCTCAATATGAATTGGCTGCTAAAGATATAATTAACTCTGTCTTTGGTGATTTAAGAGAAGAACATACATAAATTCTGTTCTTTTGCTTGCGTAACAACCAAAGCAACAACAACAACAACAACATAAAAAAAAATTTAAAAAATGAATGAATAAATAAAGTTCTGTAAAATAGATTTCAGCAATTTACTGGTATAATGTTAATATGTAACATAATGTCATGTCATGTCATGTCGCCATCGTCGCATCGCGACGGTTGGCTACATGAATGGACCTTTAATGCCCAGAGTCTTCTGTTCCTTGTCGCGCTCATTAAGTCAGAGCCTACAAGTCCTGTCCAGTTCAGGACGTTGTCGATCCAAGATATCCTCGGCCTTCCTCGTCCTCGGTTCCCCTCCACAAAACCCGTCATGATGCTGCTTTCGATGCTACCGTTTTGTTGTCTCATGATATGACCAAAATATCGAAGTTTCCGAATTTTGGTGTGGGCCAATAGTTCTCTTGTGGCTCCCGCTGACACATACACCTGTTCATTGGTCATCATTTTAGTCCATGGAATTCTCAGTAGCTTTCTGATACACTTGTTCTCAAATGCTTGAATTCGCTTTTCTTCATCCTTTTTCAGAGTTCATACTTCACATCCATACGTCGCTACTGGCCACACCAAAGCCTTCATCAACCGCAATTTGGTGACGATGCTGATTGATTTATTCTTCCAAATTTTCGTCAATTTGGTCATGACGATCATTCCCATGGCTAGTCTTGATTTAACTTCACTCGCACAATTCCCATCTTTTGATATCCTACTCCCTAAATATACAAAGGAATCCACTTGTTCTAGTCTTCCCGTACCCACCACCGTTTTGAGCACCTCCTCAGTAGTCGTCATAACTTTCGTCTTAGTTACGTTGATTGACATTCCATATTCTTCTGCAGCACTTGCGACTTGTTTCACGAGTTCTTGTAGTTCTTCTGGTGTTGTGGCCAGTAGGACAATATCGTCAGCATATCTCAGGTTATTGATGGTTCTTCCGCCAATCCTGAATCCACCGGCAAAACCTTTCGCATAATTTGCTCTGCTAAAATGTTAAACAAACATGGGGAGAGGTTGCAGCCCTGTCTAACACCTTTTCTAACCTTGAACCATGCTGAAGTGTGGTCGTTTGTTCTTACATTTGCCTGTTGTTGTCTGTACAAATTTCTTATCAGCTGGACTAGATGAGGTGGAAAGCCCATTTCAAGCATGGTTAGCCATAGCTGATCGTGTCGGACCCTATCAAAGGCCTTAGTAAAGTCAATGAAACAAAGGTAGAGTGGTTGATTTCTTTCTCTTGCTTTCTCTATTATAATCCTGAGGTTCACAATCTGGTCTCTTGTACCTCTTTTAGGTCTGAAGCCCGCTTGTTCCTGTGCAATCTCCATTTCGAGCTTGTTTTGCATGCGGTCTAGCATAACGCGCAGCAAAATTTTGCTTGCGTGCGAGACCAGTGCAATGGTTCTGTAATTGTCACACTGGAGCGGGTCACCCTTCTTGGGAAGTGGGATGAATGTTGATTGAGTCCATTCTTCCGGCCATACTCCGGTCTTCCACACTTCCGTACATATCTCATGCAGTTTGGTCACTGTCATTTCTCCTCCAAACCTCAGTAATTCAGCTGCCACGTCATCGGGACCTGGTGCCTTTCGTGACGCCGACTTCATTACTGCGCGCCTGATCTCTTCCTTCAGCGGTGGTGGTTCCCTTTCCTGGATGTCAATCTCTACGTGCTCATCTACTTCGATGTATAGTTCCTCGCAGTATTCTTTCCATCTCTGATTCACTCTCTCAGGTTCGACAATTTTCATTATTATTCACATGGTGGCTCTGAAGAGGCTGTCAAACAGTCCTGTTCTACTGCCATAGTTCAGCTGGACACTATCTCCTCATTTAACTGGCTCTCCTATCACTTTCTTTTGCCAAATTGCAAAAAGGCAATTACACTGGCCAGCTCATCATTTCTCAAGTATCTTTTTGATCAGCACATAAAATAAATTTTGTAGAAGAATAATCAGCCTTTGATACCCAAATACTGCCATATATATAATATTATATATATAGGACATATATAAATTAATTACGTATGTATATGTATAAATAAACATGTACAATATCGCATATGTATAATCATTAAGTCCACCTTTGATTTCAGAGACGTAAATAAATCAATTCATGTTGCAAAATCAACAGAAATGGTTAAGTAAATCTGCCAGCACCAGCATTGAAACCAGGCAGCTTTATTCCAGAGAACATCACTACCTCTAGGCATACTAAAGCAACATGAAATAATAGACAGACAGTTTACTCATGCTTACATACATTTAGTGATAGCTTTTATGGTGTGACTTGGTGTTAGATAAGAAAAAGTGGAATCTGCAATCGATAAAAACAACTCAGCTTTGACTGCTGTTATCTATAATAATATTCATGAGACAAATATTAAGAATTTCCTACCTGACGAGCCGCTTAATGTTACTGGAAAGTCATATTGCGTCTTTCGATTAACGTGGCTGAAATACAAGCACAACCACTAGACACTTCAAAGATTACTGAGAATAAAAACTACAAATTCACATATGCCTTTTTTAAAACTAAAAATGAAGGTATAGATTAGCATACAATGGCTATAGAATGTCAATAAGAAATGAAGAATGTCATAGATTTAATTTAAAAACTCAGAAGATTCATTCATCGCAACAGTTCTCACGGAATTGGTCTGCATGATGTTTTGAGAGAATTGACAACATCTGCATCGTAAACGCAGATCAACATCTCGACATTTAAATCCTCTTCACCTACATGACTTACATCATGTTACAAGCATGTACATGCTACACAACAAACTCTCTACTTTCACAAGATGTGCTTCAATTCATATCAATTGATCAGTTGTTGTGACAACTGAATAAATGAGACATTTAATAGAATGTCATGGCTTCAAAGAATAAAATTATAGAAATGACATTCCTTTCTGGATTTAAGAAGCACAGACAGCATCCTCATTTCTTCCAAAATCTATTAAAGATAGAGTCCTTCCTGCATCCAATACTTCTCTAACTGTCCATTGCCTTGCCTTGTGCTGTCAGTTTCTTGAACTCTAGCGACCATCATGACCAGCCTTCTCCAATTCTTTCTTTCTGATGTAGCTTCCCTTAGTTCTTCCAAATTCACTACTGTTGTTTCTTGAACCTCGTCCAACCACCTTTTCCTCGGCCGCCCTTGTTTTCTCCTCTCCGCATGCCAGCATCATATCTTTTTCCAGTCCATTTGTGCACATAAAATGATCAAAGAAACACAACTTTCTTCTTAGCACTGTTTGTTGTAACGACTCATCCATATCGATACCAATTTCTGTGCATACCCACTCATTTGTCCTTTTTTCCTTCCAAGTTATTCTCTGCATCTTCCTCCAAATCCACATCTCACAAGAGTTAATCATTTTTTCCATTTTCTTGGTCATTGTCCATGTCTCACAACCATATAATACTGTCGGCATTATCAAAGCCCTTACCAGCCTTTACCTAGCTGTCCATATTCACCAGTAAACATTCAGAATAAAAAAGCCACAGCAAAATGGCTTTGAACTGCCCAAGTGTTGAATTTCCACAACTCATCCAATGGAATATTAATCAAAGACAATGACAAACAGCCAAGAAAATGCCAGGACAACATACAACCACATTTCAAAGGCTGATGAATGCCTCTCAGCCGGTCTGAGATTAGAGGCACTTAATACAAAGCCATTCTAGTCCGTTCCTCAGTGAAAGCCTAATCCCCTCTGCACCACTCGCACAAAACAAGCAAATGTCAGTAGACAGTGGAAATGGAAACAATTGACCACTGACCCTCGCCATCATTCCTCCAGAAAAATATGCACACAACAAACCAGTAATCCGTTCAGTTACTCTCATCATTTTACAGCTCACCCTTTCATCTCTCTCATCTCGACCTCATAGTAACAATAATCATTCATTGTCAGCTATTGATCTATCTATTTTTCACTGTGTATTGTGTAACCATGGAATTGGCAACTGAAACTAGTTTCGACTGCCCTAAATACACGGTGACTCATGAAAAACGTTACTCTACATATTTTACTGTAACTTCGTCAAATATCAGGTCATGTCAAAGAAATTTCAAGCAGATATAGATGAGTCATTTCTGAACATTAAGAAAGTTAAAGTCTATGTTCAACTTGACTTCCTTGGGAGTAACGCATGTGCGAAGACAAGTATGCCACTGCTTGACTGCAGCATAATTACACACGCATGTGCGAAGACAAGTATGCCACTGCTTGACTGCAGCATAATTACACACGCTGGTTCTACACATTTTCTGACTCACTGCACAGAAGCCGTAGGTGGGTGGGAGGGAACATGTATGTACATGCAGCAATGTACATTTCCTTCTCCTTGTTTCTGATCTCCAATATTAGTGACATGTATTATGCATAATTGTACCTCTGAACAGTTATTTCGAGCACCTCTGAGGTGCTTTAGAAATGCCAATACAATATAGTCATGCCATCGCTATTTCATGTCCACAGTATGTGCAACATGTATGCATGTATAATAGATATAGAGAAATCTTAGAACTTAAGCTTGCACCAAGTTCTAGCAAAATAATTGCAGAAATGCAAGCATCAAAGTTCCTTCTGTTTAGATGAAAGCCACCTGTCAACCGTCTCTCAACAATTATTTCTTATGACTATACACCGTGAGTCAAAAAAAAGTAAGCCAAATTGTTTTTCATATATCTCTAATGCCTGATAACATATCACGCTAAAATTTTTCCAAATATTTAGAGAATTGGACCAAGAATATGATTCCAAAATTTCATGAGATAAAGTTGAACGGATAAAAAGATATGAATCTTTAAACTTCATATGCCGAAATTGCCGTTTACAAGCAATTTTTTGTCAGATTCAGTAAAATGTAAGTCAAACTTTTTCTCATATCTCTAATGCCTGATGATGAATCATTCTAAAATTTTCCAGATATGTAGATAATTGAACTAGCAATACGACCCCATCAGTATGATTTGATTATTTAATTAAATAAGATGCTCAAAATGTCATCCTTCAGCTTGCACGCAAGCCTTGAGGCGCAGGCGCCATTAGGCAACAGCATCGTCGATTATCCTCTGGTTCAGGCCATCCCACACTTCCAACAAGCGTTGCTTCAGATCGTTTATATCATGGATTGTTGTCTGGTAGACTCGGTCTTTCATTATGCACGCTCCACACTTTATATTCCGTAAATTTTTACTCCAGGATCACTGAAGACCAAAATTGGGAATTATCAGGCATCAAAACTGCAGCGAACACCATAACAGATTTGCTGAAAACTGAAATTTCGGAGATGAAGTTCAAATATTCATATCTTTCTATCCGTTCAAATTTATTTCATGATATTTTGGAATCCTATTCTAGGTTAAATTATCTAAATATCTGGAAAGTTTTAGTATGATTAATTAGCTGGCATTGGAGATATAATAAAAACAGTTTAGCTTACTTTTTATTGAATCTGACAAAAAATTGCTTGTAAACGGCAATTTCGGCATATGAAGTTTACAGATTCATATCTTTTTATCCGTTCAATTTTATCCCATGAAATTTTGGGATCATATTCTTCGTCCAATTCCCTAAATATTTGGAAAATTTTAGCGTGATATGTTATCAGGCATTAGAGATATATGAAAAACAATTTGGCTTACTTTTTTTTGACTCACGGTGTATATTTACAGCAAGGCAAGAATATGGATCATTTTCAGAGTTATGGCTTCTTATAAGGTGCTTTCTCAAAAACACGAAAACCTATTCTGTTGAAAAAAAGGCAGACACAGCCTTAAGCATGTAGTTCACTGATGAATGTGATGATGGCAAAAATAAATATAGCTGAAGGAAATACAATACCAAGAACGGAAGTAAAATATCTGGAAATTCAATGATTTTAGTGGTGGATGTCTATTCAATTAGGCTGATATTGACTGTGTGATGACATTACAGGCAAATCTGGGAATGTTTTAAAAATCTCTCAAGTCTTCTTTCCTGTGCAGTGACTGGGTTGGGAGCACTCCTAAGTAGGTTTCTTGAAGGGTGCTATATAAGTCCACAGAATGAACAAATGAATGAATGAAATCAGTCGTATAGAACCATAACAACACTGAATAATTTGAGGCAGCTTTTTCATCGCTGTAGACTACTCTTACTTACTTAGTCTCTGCCACAGTTGTTTAAAATGGCTTTTCTTTTCATTCCCCTCCCCCAAAACCGTCGTTTCTTTCGTTATCTATTTTTCGTGTCATTTTATTCCATTTTTAAATTTTTTTATGTAACTGCGTTTATATAGTTACTGTCTGTTATTATTTTCCTTAATTTTATTTTTTACTGACAATCATTATGTTTTCACTGTACTCTCGAGGATTCAGCTAACTGAAGTAATTATTTAATTGTTTAAGGTCATCATTAGAGAAATACATGTAGTAGGTCCCTACAAGAAATGAAATTCATAAAAGTTAATTTGACACAAACTTCTTAGGCCTATAAAAGTAACAATTTTAAGTAAAATATATAATTTAGTACACATCTGTTGAAGTTAATTGCATTATGTTGATCAGCATCATCAGGGCCGTTTTAAAGAATTTTGGGGCCCTAGGCACAAACACTAGGCCTAATATTATTCTAAACGTAACTATAGCCTATGTAGTCTCATCTAGTTCCACTCCTCAGGTGTCTGAGAGACGGAGAACGAGTAAATGCCGGTCGATCGCTGAGACACATAGCGCCGAGTGGGGAGGGACAAGGGGAGGGAATGTGCCCCTCCCCCACCGGAAATTTTTTGAATTTTTGCATTGCAATTTTAACAAATTTCTCAACTATCGCAATGCTGACCTGAATAGTCTAAGACTTCAATATTTGTGCTAAACGTGTAAAGTAAATGTTAGTTTAACATACATCAAAGTTCGTATAACATGTTGCTCATTAATTTTGTTATGTGATGTAGTCTATTATTTTGGGTCGCCTCGGGGCCCCCCTGTTGTGCGGGGCCCTAGGCACGTGCCTCGCGTGCCTAGGCGTTAAAACAGCTCTGAGCATCATGCAGCATGATCTTCAGCGGACTTTTGCTTACAATTGAATTTGAAAGGATACCTTCAATTTTCTAAATTTCTTATTGAACCAAAGTTTAAAAAATAACTATTGTAGATTAATGTCACTAATAATTTATTTTGGCATACTAATAAAGTTGAGTTATTTGCGGATTAAGATAAAATTGCATAAACAAGAGTTTTAAGCTAAAAGTGAAGTTGAAGATGTAACAAAGGCAACTTATTTTCCGTTTTGTTTTCTTGTCGTCCCCCCCCGCTTTTTGCCCCGAAATAAAACAACTTTTTTCCCTTTTTTAAAATTCCGTTTCCATTGGTTTTTACATCTATGGTCTCCGCTAATATGCCACTCTGCACTTGATATCATAATCTAATCTCAGAATGTTGCCCCAAAATAGTTGTTTCAAAGTATTGTGTAGCTTAAATTTAGATTTTTAAAGGTTTACTTTACTGCAACAGTAGCTTTTTCATTAATGCACTATTCTCATTATACATGTACAAACAAAGTCAATGAATATATTTAATAAGGATAGTGAATGCATCACAGGAAAAAACAGAATTTTACAGCAAAAAGTAATACATCAGTTCTGAGATTCTTAGCACATTTCTGTGGGAGTTGTTCCATTGTCACGTACATGGTTTTGGTGGCTTGACATCATATGCACGCATTGCACGCTACCAGACATTTCATGTGTTTTATTTGCATTCATCTGATGCTGCACTTGTATCATTCTGTATCCTTATTACCATCAGCCTTTAAGACAAGGCCATCATTTCATTTCACAATATCCTTATTAGTGATCCATATAACTTATATGTGATCCATATAACTTATACGTCTATATGTACACAAATAGCTTTTACTAATGATCTCCTACTGTACACAATGAAAACTGTACTACTAATAGATTGCTTCTGATAGATATATCTGGAAAATAGATTGCAGGTCAATAATTATATCTAAGTTACTAGAGACTTGGAGAGTAGATCCAGTGGACGACCAGCGTGTAATATAATTACTTAGCAGCGCAGCTAATGAATCTCTTCAGTCAACAGTGGAGACACTCAGACACCTGCGACTAGATAATAATAAAGGAACTAATCAGGATAATCAACTACAGCATCAGCATCAGCAGCACCAGCAGCAGCAACGATGACCAGACAATCGTGCCATTGACTCATTAGGAAGAGATGGTGAACACTTACTCAATGTAGTAGACACCGTAGTCTGGATCAACGACCTTCTCCCATCCATAGGGAAGCTCTGAAAAATCATCAGAAACAAGCAATCGATGCATTTTTCATTACTCCATTACACAAATACACATCTAGATGACAATGTAGACTCTTCAATCAGCTTACACCACATTGACAGCTGCTGCTGCTTCTTTGAGAAAACTGCTCAGATTCATCATGTCTGCTTTCCAACACAAGACTCAAGCAAGAACAAGTAAGAACGTTCAATTCAATGTTGGATGGCCAGCAATACACTTCCTCTAAAACTGAATGTGTCTCCAAGGTACAAGAGCTCTAAGACTCTGAACATAAATGACATCTGTCATTGGCAATCACTTGATTCGTGTCAAGTGTACACTCAGCCATCCACCAGTGGCATTGACGATTCTTCTAGTCTGCTGTGCATTGGTTTGCTAATTGATCATGTAATAGTCATCCAGTTCTTAATAATAATAATAATAATAATAATAATAATAATAATAATAATAATAATAATAATAATAATGCCCCATGGGGGCACGGTAGAGTAATGGGGGGTACGGTTCGGGAATCAACAGTTACTCAGCACCGCTTATTTCCATGCCAGTGTGTTATCCAATGTGCCACTGGGCCTCCAACTTTTTGTGCAAACCGTAAAAACATAAAAATAAATAAACAATATAAATCATTCAAAACTCATTATTTCTTCTTGGCTTTCAAGCTGAATCTTCTCCTGACGGCTGACTATCCATTCTTCAGATTAACATTTCGGTGTGCATTACAAATTGAATTAATAACAATAATAGTATACCATTCCAGTGGTAGCAGGTTTTGTTGCTTGACCTTGAGCATATATATATATATATATATATATATTATATATATATATTATATATTATGTATATAAATATATAAAAGAGAATGTCTTTAAAGGCATTCCATACAATCATGAGACATACAGTCGTACACCTCACAAGTCTTAAAGGCTGCTGCATAATAATAGACATCGCTGAAGCTCAAGTAAAACCAGGAGACATTATTATGGATATAGGTCAAGACATTATTATGGATATAGGTCAAGACAGTTCAATTAAAATCCAGATCTACTCTAATGTTCAACGACACAAATTAATTAGTAACACCTTTGCACTAAAAAAGACACTCGTTACAGGACCGTTTTAAGGTCATCATAGGCCCTAGGCACTCTTGCATTCATAGGCCCACAACGGCCAGCTTGGCTTTAGAACGAAACATATTCACATTATTTCTTGACGACATGTCACTTGCGTGGACTCAATTTTTAATCTTAATTCATGAGCGCTTTATACGGAAAATGATATATTTAAGGACGTTTTATGTGATTATGCTAATGTAAAGAGCGGTAAAGTCAACATAATGTAACACAATTTAACTTAAACTGTTCCAGTACTAAAAAAATTTAAGTTATTAATTTAATTCAATTTAATTTTTCTATTTTGGTGGCAATGAAAAAATTTATAGGCCCACTGTGCCTAATGGATAAGATGGTCGTGACTAATTAAAAGCTATTGTAAAAGCAACACTTCTCATTGTTAGCAAATCAATTAATTCCTATGTAAAGTTTCAGTCTTCAGTCTCCAATAAATTATCTGACCTTTACCCACACAAGATTTTCTCTTTTAAAAGCCATTCTAATTGATGCAACGCAGTATTCCAAGAACTTGTCCTATATCTTGATATAGAATTCTACCTCTACTCAATACCTCTTCTCTTTACCAGTGGAAAATAGCCTGAACATTCAGAGGTGAAATGTACACCTGTGTGAGTAAGTTCTAGCAACCACCTGTAGGCAATTAAGATGGGTGTATAGAGAGAGACAGACGAACAAGCAGCTGCAATTGATAAATACCATCCTATTTCTAGTGCTCAGCAGCTGGTTATGCATCTAAATCTCCACCAGACACACACAAACACACACAAACACACACACACACATACAAACAAACACACACCCACACACACAAACACACACAAACACACACACCCACACACACAAACACACACGCAAACACACACACACACAAACACACACACACAAACACACACACATACAAACAAACAAACACACACACACACACTGGTGGCAATCTATAAGTTATAACAACTGACAGACAACATTCTGCTCTGAATTGCCCAAAATCAAAAACTTCATAAAATCACCACACGACTACCACTGACCATTGCCTCAACATCAACCATTGCCTCAACATCAACCATTGCCTCAACATCAGCCATTGCCTCAACATCAACCATTGCCTCAACATCAACCATTGCCTCAACATCAATCAATGCCTTAACATCAACCATTGCTTTAACATCAACCATTGCTTTAACATCAACCATTGCCTTAACATCAACCATTGCCTTAACATCAACCATTGCCTTAACATCAACCATTGCTTTAACATCAACCATTGCCTTAACATCAACCATTGCTTTAACATCAACCATTGCCTTAACATCAACCATTGCCTCAACATCAATCAATGCCTTAACATCAACCATTGCTTTAACATCAACCATTGCTTTAACATCAACCATTGCCTTAACATCAACCATTGCCTTAACGTCAACCTTTGCCTCAACATCAATCAATGCTTTAACATCAACCATTGCCTTAACATCAATCAATGCTGTAACATCAACCATTGCCTCAACATCAATCAATGCCTTAACATCAACCATTGCTTTAACATCAACCATTGCCTTAACATCAACCATTGCCTTAACGTCAACCTTTGCCTCAACATCAATCAATGCTTTAACATCAACCATTGCCTTAACATCAATCAATGCTGTAACATCAACCATTGCCTTAACATCAACCATTGCTTTAACATCAACCATTGCCTCAACATCAACCATTGCCTTAACATCAACCATTGCTTGGGCTGGTTTGACCCATTTGACAGCTGATTTGTTTTTCAGTCTGTTGCTGTAATAATGTATGTTGCATGCAATGTATACACACACAAGCATTTATATATATATATATATGTATATATATATGTATATATATATGCATGTGCTTTAGTATCTGAACATTGATATAGCACCTTCAATTATTTCTTTCTGCAGTGAGTTACCTCACAGCAAATGTCCCACCCAATTCTTTTTGTCTCATCTTTACTGCATCCAACACAAATCTAGTCTCAACTAATTTGCACAGCTTAACAGCTTCATACTACACCCAACCTCATAGAATCGATGCACTGTATAAACTAAGATCTGCATAAACAAAGATCTGTATAAACTAAGATCTGTATAAACTAAGATCTGTATAAACTAAGATCTGTATTCTGTATAAACTTTGGCCAATTGCTGGCATTTCACAACCATGCAAGTGATCTCTGCTGCAGTTAGGTTTTCCTCTGCAACCTATGAAAGCTGATGTTTAACTCGACAATAATGAAATACGGTATATACCAAACACATCAGACCATACATATATAGTGCAACAATGCACGATACTTCAAACAAAATGGTGTTGAAAAAGAAATAAGCCTCACGTAGCATGTTCATGTGATTTCATTAAATCCACGTTTGCAATTAGATTCATAGCGCCATATATACTGCAGTTCTTTTTATCACAGCATGTCAACTAATACAGCTCTTCTTCTGACTCCCACAGAAAAAGTGACTGAAAAAAAGATGTGGAGTCAAGAGTTAAAGGTCATATCTCATGAGGGTCGTCATGTACAACATGACGTTAACAACATTAGAGATGTTAAAAACATTAGAGATGTTAGCAACATTAGAGATGTTAACAACATTAGAGATGTTAAAAACATTAGAGATGTTAGCAACATTAGAGATGTTAACAACATTAGAGCACAAAATTCCACTCTTATCAATATATATTATACATCTCTTCAATCTGTCCTTGAAACCAATGATATCGACAAAATTATATTTATACAAAATTATATTTATACAAAATTATATTTAATTGCACTTAATATTCTATTCAGAGCTGTCATTATAAAAAATTCTAGCATCTTTATTTGTAGTTCTTCCTTTCCTGCAGTCCATAAAATTCTTTTCCATCACCTGACGGCTTTGACAATTATGTAAATCTCTTAAAACTTATTTCGGTCGTGCAGTCATCATTATTCTCTGTTCTGGTGTTAGATGAATTTCCCAAGCAGTCATTAACTCTTTCCCGCCGGATCGGGTCGCGGGTGACCCGATTAACGCAATAGGTATCGGAACAATTCCGGCGGGAATGAGTTAATTTTGCTGCACAAAACTGCCTCTCAGTCTGCACATCATTCAGGAGGATCCAGGAACGCATCCATGAAAGAGGACCAACTGTGGATCACTGACAGACAGATTTCCTCTAATCCTCGCAATTAATTTGAAACAGTAAATTCTTTTTTAAATGACAACAATTTGTCTGAAGCTGCTAATAATCTGGGAATTAACCGACAGATCCTAACACCAGGTAATTCAGAAGTGTGGTACATCTGACTTCAGAGAAATAACACTAAAATACATGAAATCCAAAATAAATAGGTTCAAGAAGTTTGAAATCAGATTCAGCTACTCCATAGGAGTAGATCAGGTAGAACAAGGATATACCTTTATAAACGGAAATGCGAGAATGAAGTTGCTAATAACGATAAACGATAGCCAATTGTCACCTGACCAAGGCGCTTCTCTTAGCATCTCACCATAAGTTTTTTCAAAACAGTCAAATTCAAACGATCAGAAAGATTTTTACCCACATATCTCAGGTTAGTATGGCTAGCAGTGCGAAGACATGAGCATTAACACAATTACTGAATTTCTCATGTAGTCCAAACATCTGAAAGTTTCAGAATTCTTGTAGAGCAGATGTTTTCAACAACAGACCAACTATTCTATAGATGTAGTCTTTGCTGCTGACAAGAACGCTGTTGTTGTTGTTGTTGTTGTTGTTGTTTTACAACAACACTGCGGTAACAAAGATGATAAGTGTCGCCTTCCTCTTTTATCCAGGCTTAGGACAAGAATGTATCATCGAAAGCCCTTTTATAGCAACAATAGGCCATTTCAAAAATGCATGGGAGAAAAATATTTTTAAAAATTGCACGGTGCCCCCCTCCTATGTTGTTTCTAATGGCAAAATATGATTGTATACCAAATTTTAGGTCATTTCATGGTGTTTTGATCCCCGCCCAACGCGATCAACTGATTTAGTTGATAAATCATTGTTTTCCTACACAATAATCATGACGAAAACGTTGTAATAGGCTATAAAGACAGTATATTATACAGAGAAAACAAACTACATAATTTATAATTATAGTAGTTTGGTAATAGTGTACACTTTTTATGTCATATCACTTTACTAGATTAAAGGTTTTATGGAGGAGAAGGTTAATTTCTTTAATGTATCTTTTTGAAAGTTGGGAATTTCGTTGCGTTGATATTCGACCATTTTCAATAAAAACTGTTTTTGTGTTTCATCATTGGTAACACTAGTTCAGAAGTCTTGGATAAGTTTCACAGCCCATTCCGACAGATCATTCACCACTTTGACATGCCACACACGTGGATGGATACAGACATTTTCGAGGGGGCCAGACTTTTTGACCTTACGTCGGACAAGTTTTCGTTGATCTTTGACACACAAAAAACTGATGACCTTTTTTACGTCATTCGGTCTAAATGTCTTGAAACACCAAATTTTCCTGCCAAATAGCTGATGACCTTTTTTTAGTCATTTTATCAATCAACTGCCTTGGGCATGTATCTTTTTCCAAGCCAATGTTACAATGATCATCTGTTTTTTTAGTCATATCCTACTTTCACCTTTGTCCGCTCCATTGATCAAAAACTTCTTGACACCTGATGGAGGGGGGAACGTCCTATGGACAATTCTGAATTCTGACGAGGGAATGGCCGGATTGGCCCTGGATCCGCCTCTGGCTGCACATATGTCTCAGTTTCTTGGTAATTGGGATCATTATGCCATTCACTAACACATTTTCCTAGCCAGTCGGCGCCAATTCCCATGCTGTGAAGCAAGAACCAGGATTTAGACCCAATAAATTGTGACTCAGAAGAGGAAAAGTTGGGTGGCCTCATTCAAACTCTCTTGGTCTAGGAATTCGGAGCAATGTTCAAGCAATCTGCTGTCGTTCTGAATAGGAGAGTCTGTTTCAAAGTAGAGAGAACACAGCACATTCCTCAGTTAATAGGTATCATAAATGCTTTTCCATGGCTTTTATGTCTGCATTTGCAACTTGTGGATCATGCTTGCAATACTTGTTCAAGTCATGCCATAGCTTGAGATCAATATACGCTGCATCGGCCTCAATGGATGAAGAGAGCCAGTTTCCAACGTAGAATAGGCACTTCTCTAGATATCATATTTTATAAGTAGGCCTATAGCCTACTGGGTGGTTTGGTATGGATTAAATTAAAGGAACTACTTCCTGAGGTGGTACTTTCTCCATATTTTCACTTCTTGCTGCCATGGTTAATTGATTACAACCTAATAAAGATAATGCAAAAAGTTTACAATTTGCTACCATGTTGTCAATGTCCGTTTTGAACATAAAACTACTTTTGAGGTGGGCGGGGGTCAAAACATGGCCTACAGACCTGAAAATTTGCAGGCAATTATGTTTCAGTAATAGAAACAATATGGCAGGGGGGCACAAGTAACATTCTTTAAAAAAATATTTTGAAATGGCCTAAGCAACAACTATGAACTCCTAACTGCAAAGTTCTTTGCATACTTGCTACATATTGAATGATAGATATGCATATGATTTCCATTAATTTCAATTGACTGTGTAAAATACAGAAATGCTTCCTTGTCAAGTATATGTAATCAACAATTTACTTATAAATAAGTTTTGCGGATAATCATTATACTTATTATTAAAAATGAAGCAGTAAATAAATGATGAATGTGATCAAGAACAAAAATTAATCATGACAATAGCAGATCACCCAGGACTATACTCCAGAACACATTTTTCTTACCACTTACATCATCATCACCATCATCATCACCACCGGCATCACCACCACCATCATTATCATTATCATCACTACCACCACCAGCCACCACCATCATCATTATCATCACCAGTATCACCATTGTCATCATCATCATCCTTCATTCAGTACTATTATCAGCAGCACCTTTAACGCCATCGTCCTATCACCACCATCATCTCTCAGCAGGGCCTTCTTTTGTAATCTGATGCAGACAATTGAATGCCACAGACTGACGAAGATGTAGAAATCAATAGAAATGAATTAGAAAACTTATATTTAGATTGAATGCTGAACACATGCTATGAAGTGCACCAAGCAAACATCAGCCATTACAAGTCCCTCGCTGAGAAATTATGAGAAGGGTGATCACAGACTGCCGACACACCCACACACCCACCGACCAGTTACATAAATGCTTCATGAAATCAATGATGGCTGCAGCAATAAACCGCCGCCGCAGACGCACAGAGGCAACAGCAAGAGTGAAACAAAGACACTCAGTGGCTGACAATGGGTCAAAGAATTAAGCTCAACAAAGCCCACTGGTTATATTAAGCACAATGTGCTCAATATAACCACCAGCCAAAAGGATCTCGTGCTCCATTGTGCTCGCTTGCACACTTGGCAGCACTGCACATTTTCTCTGCTTGTGTGCGTGCATGTGCAAAAGGTCATGCATGGTAAGTCAGTATGATAATTCCATGTCTATCATTTATATGTATGTAGGCGCACTTGCTATAGCGTTCCTGAAAGTTCTACCCAGAAGCTCTCCAGACTACAGCGAGGACACTGAATCGAAGTTTCAAAGCGAAGTGCATGAGCAACTGCTAGTGAAGAACTTGTTCCAGGTCCCTACGAGGCGGCTTGAGGTGGATTCAACCTGCAACCCTCTGGCTGCAACGAACATACCCACTACACCACCACGCCCCACAAGTCATTATCTACTGTCAAGAATCTGTGTACATAGCATAACAAACTGTGTCAACTGGCAAACAGTGACAGTCAAACAGATACATCATCTGCATCCATGACTGACCATAGAATAGGTAATCAAAGGACGCAATGAGATGAAACACCGCGGTGGTCTTAGTCATGAAATGCTCATAGAAGGAAATCTCATGTGGGGGGAGGGGGGGGGCTGTGCCACATTTTGCATCTGACAGCATTTCAGAAGTCCCAGAGGACAAGATGGCATCCTTGGGAGAGCGTCTGGGTCTCCAGCACAATCAGTTTTCTAACCTTCTTCCATTATTGCATAAACTGTTCGGTGATATTGCGTAATCAAAAGCTTTGATGACTTAAACTGTTAAAATATTCAGATGCTCTGACTAACATTGGAAAACACTGCTGCAGCTTACATATTGAGCTGCTTTTACCAAGAAGATTTGAGATCTCTTAGCATTTTATGGATGTTAAAACTATTGCATTTCTGCATTTTTTACACAAATGCTGATGTAACCATGAACAATGATACATAATATTTTATTAAATAAAGTCTCATGATAAAATCTGAAGCATCATGTGCTAGAGCCTTGTCATTGTCTTTTCACACATAGTTGAAGGTGACAAAAGTAGACACTTTATAAACTTGAAGATACATATATCCAGCACATAACTTTATATGGCTAGGTAAGTAAAGCTGTTCTTAGGTACAAAAACTTCCTCATGGATGAGTTGGCATTGATCAGTGCTGACTTAAATCCTACATTGCAATTTTAATGCAGCAGCAGCAGCAGCAGAAGTAGCAGCTCATCAGACAGTCAATGGCCTATTTATTATTCAGACACTTCATCATGTGACATGCTTTTCACAGAAGTGAAATTTGACCAGACTGAGCATATTCCTTGTCAGGACATTCACATGAAACTCCTGCTTCTAGGAATAGAGATGAATGCTTGGATTTAATGGACCACTTAAAATTGCAGCATGGACTTCATTTGGCCAATAGGATGGACAGAACGGCTACCGTGTCATAGCAGCAGTCAATTACAGAATTACGAATACACAATTCACTGGTTTAACTTCCTTCAGTAACTTATATTCTAATGTGCTGTAATTTAAGCATAAGTTCATACGACTTGTATGATGATGTCCATCAACACAAACTCATTTACTGACACTAATTAATTATCATTAGCCAAGCAACAACTGAAAAGAAATTGTTCAGAACACAGCAACTCTCACCATCCATGAAAATCTGCATTTGCTGTCGATTCGGCGTGCAAACAACAAAATGACCATCGACTGAGAATGTGAGAGCAAATCCAGCAACTGATGAAGATGTTGATCTATGAATCATAAGCAATGAGGAATATGTTTGTCCTAGTCCCGTGAAACACAATATCTGCAAAGGCAGCACAGGAGTTTAGGAAGAGGAGGAAAACCACTATGCGGCTGGGCTGCAGGCAGGTGGGGGGAGAGAGGTGAAAGAAAGGTAGCCACCACCAAGAAGCTTTCATGTGTTGCCTGCATAAACACAGGCATCAGTTATCCCTCATCATCCAACCTAGAAACCATAAGGCATCAGCAGCAGCAGCAGCATCACCATCCTCCCTCCGACCATCTCTCGATGGCTTAACAACAAACAAATACTTGTTGACCAACTTTCACTGACAAAGACTTTTTGTAAATTAGAGTATATTAAGGAAGATGATTAAATGCCATAATTCACATTTCAATAGAATTCACAACATCATCATAACCAGTCAGCCATCAGCAACACATTAGTCTATGGCCAGCAGCTACTCAACCACCTGCCGCAGTCATCACTCAGCCACCAGAACTCAACCACTATGTAGTCAACCACCATGTAGTCAACCACCATGTTGTCAACCACCTGCTGCTCTTGAACCATTGACCACTGCCTACACAACTACCAGCTTCCAGGAAAACTTATGCCTCCTAAAAACTGCTACTCAACCACCGGCTTGCCAATCATCTGCCACTTGATATCCAGCTATTTAACCACTTGTTAATTGGCTATTCAAGCACTGGGTATCCAAGCACTGGGTATCCAATCACTGGCTATTCAACCACTGGCTATCCAACCACTGGCTATCCAACCACTGGCTATCCAACCACTGGCTATCCAACCACTGGCTATCCAACCACTGGCTATCCAACCACTGGCTATCCAACCACTGGCTATCCAACCACTGGCTATCCAACCACTGGCTATTCAACCACTGGCTATTCAACCACTGGCTATACAACCACTGGCTATCCAATCACTGGCTATCCAACCACTGGCTATTCAACCACTGGCTATTCAACCACTGGCTATCCAACCACTGGCTATTCAACCACTGGCTATCCAACCACTGGCTATCCAACCACTGGCTATCCAACCACTGGCTATCCAACCACTGGCTATCCAACCACTGGCTATCCAACCACTGGCTATCCAACCACTGGCTATCCAACCACTGGCTATCCAACCACTGGCTATCCAACCACTGGCTATCCAACCACTGGCTATTCAACCACTGGCTATTCAACCACTGGCTATCCAACCACTGGCTATTCAACCACTGGCTATCCAACCACTGGCTATCCAACCACTGGCTATCCAACCACTGGCTATCCAACCACTGGCTATCCAACCACTGGCTATCCAATCACTGGCTATCCAACCACTGGCTATTCAACCACCTGTTCCAGTCACCAGCCAGCGATTCACTCCAACTATTCAATCACCAGTCACACTGAATAAGCATTCATTTAAACACTAAATCATCAATTGCAATTACTCAACAGTCAACGTCCAGCTATTCAACCACTAGGAACATACATTTAACCACCAGTAAACCTCAACCATAAGCAACTATATCAAAAGCTATAAACCAGCAGCTATCCTAACCAAGCAGCGGAAATCAACTACCAGCAACTGAACCCCCCAGCTAAATGAAATGCAACAGATGGAAAATAGATGCAAGTGAAACGATGAGCTAAAAGGCATTCTTTGATCCAAGGTCATAATGAAAATATATCTTATCACAAGCGAATCAAACGCTTGAACTTTTTCTCAAAAACTCCATAGTGTAAGCTAATTATTACCAGCGGCTGCAAACCCACTTCAAAACGTACATCTGCAAACACAAAAGGTGTTGAAATCTAGCTAGATGTGGGGTCTGTATATCCCCATCCATTATGAATACCCATCGACCATCATTCGAAAATCTTGCGCTCTGACACATAAATTTACGGTATGAACACTAATTGATTATATTCTTTTATTTCAGTCAACTATATTATATAAAAATAATTCAGATGATTTTGCCTCTGCTAGCCAAATATGTTACACTTTCAAAAGATTTTGACTACTTGTCACTGAATACCTTGTTTTACTTTTTTTATGGTACCATTGAATTACAGTATCATCAATACTTGACTCTTCAGCAAATCACTCCGAATGACAAATGAAAAAATCCATACAGCTCGTATTGACAAACCCATGTAGACTCTTTCCGCGTGCAAGTAATTGCATTTCAACAGAAAACCACTGAAGACAATACACGATGAACAACGGATTCAAGACCAGACAAATATTCAACAGACTAAGATGCAGATAGACTTGCAGCAAAGACAACCAAAAATAGAAGGAAAGTCAAGAAAAATGTCCACATGACAAAGAATTGGTTCATCAGTGTGCGTGTGCGTGCGGGCATGTGCGTGCATGTACGCATTCAGAAGCTGGATCTGTCTGTCTGTCTGTCTGTCTGTGTGTGTGTCTCTCTCTCTCTGCATGGTTGTTTACCACACATCAGAGTGACAGAAGGATTATCACACAGAAACTCAAATATCATATATATATATATAAATTATATATATATATATATAAACATGTATTATCATAAATGAAGACAAGTAGATACTTGAGCAAGAGGTGCTTACGTGTGAGGAGATTCGCCTGACCAAACCGATGATGAAGACGATTGCTCAAAGGGTCACTGAAAGATAAATATACAAAGCAACCTCAATACAGGAACAAATCTTTTGTCAGAATATCTAATCTGGAGTGTTTTCTTCAAATAACACAGAACCAAAAACCTCAAGCATATATCATATCAAGTTACAGCATAAACAGTCACCAGATGGATGGTCAAAGATTTCATGCATTCAAAAACTTCAATAGCTTCTTGAGATTTCAACAGTAATTACAATTTCTATGATGAGAAGCAAAACCTCTTAATGGCTCATGAGTAAATTGGAATTCAAGAATTTCAAATCTGTGAACACTGTAACTTCATTTTTACAAGCTCTCCACAGGTCTGCTAATATTACATGTATGTTAGCAACTCAAAATGACGAATGTACAGGGTGCGCCAAAAAAAGTAATCCCTACGGGTTTTAGCCCATATCTTGGCCAAACATATGAATTTTTAAATGAAACTATACAGTCTTAAAGGAAATTCATATTTACGTACAATGGTCAAATTTCATCAAAATATTTCAAACAGAACAAAAGTTATATAACTTTTAATGAGGCCACCCACCGTTTTTTGACGATTCAAAAACGAAACGCAATTTTTTATAGGTTTTTTGCTAATATCATGGCCAGAAATAAGAATTTCAAAATGAATTTTTACACGTTTATAGAAAATTCATATTTACACATGATTGCCATATTTAATAAAAATATTTCAAACACAACACAAGTTATACCACTTTTAGTGAGGCCACCCACCGTTTTTGACGATTCAAAAATGAATTGCAATAAAAAGTAACAAAAACACGATTTTATTAAGTCTCATCTCAAATAACTGTTGTCAAATGAACTTGGTAGTGCTTCACAACTTGTGTTCATTGTGCCCACCACCAGTGCCAACACTTCTTTTGAGTCTCTTTGCACAGTTCTTGATGGACGGTCATGAACCTGCTGATTATTCTGGCAGATTCCTTATTTACCAATTTGATTGTCATCTTGCTAAGTGACTTCTCAGTGACGTGCAGCTACACTGGTACTCTGTTTCTTTTTTAAATAGTAATAATAATGATCATTTGGTAATATAAAGGCTATTTGATAATAATTATTTGAGATGAGACTTAATAAAATCGTGCTTTTGCTACCTTTGTTGCGTTACATCTTTGAATCGTCAATAAACGGAGGGTGGCCTCCCTAAAAGTGGCATAACTTTTAATCTGTCTGAAATATTTTGATGAAATCTGGCCATCATGGGTAGACATGAATTGTCTTTAAGCCTGTAAGATTTCATTTTGAAATTCTTACTTCCGGCCAAGATATTGGCCAGAATATTTAAATTGGTGTTTTGCTACTTTTTTGCGTCGCGTTTTTGAACCGTCAAAAAAAGGTGGGTGGCCTCACTGAAAGTGATGTAACTTTTGTTCTGTTTGAAATATCTTGTTGAAATTTGAAACATTGTACGTAAATATGAATTGCCTTTAAGACTGTAAAGTTTCATTTCGAAATTCGTATGTTTGGCCAGGGTATGGGCTAAAAACCGTAGGGGATTACTTTTTTTGGCGCACCCTGTACATTTAATCTTTTAATCAGAGGGAGAAACTAGCAGCTATTGCAGTGCTTTGACCCAAACTTTAGTTTTATTGAACCCACACATAAGAAAATCGAATGTTGGTGTACTAACATCAAGGTCAGATCAGCCTTTAGGACACTGGTGTGCCACAGTTTGAAAACGTCTGAGTTCATGTAAAAGCAATGCAGCTGATTGATAAAGTGTTAAATTAGACTGCTGGCAATGTCCATCGACATAGCATGGCCAAAAATCGGTTTAGTAAGGTTTTTGTACAAGTCGTAGAGAGATCATAATGTTTAGTCTTTCAACAGCTCACAGAAATGTTGGGCTCCAGACTAATGCGGCCTGCAAATGCAAATGTTTTCTGGCCACATAAACTATGCACTGCCTCACACATCTCAGAGGTCTTTCTATGGTCTCTTATAGACTGGCTTTGTAATCTCCTGGCTGCTGAGGATCAAACCCTTGTCTACTATTGTACAAGTGAGTGATGCTCATCTCATTCCAGATCACAAGCTATTGCTGTGCAAAGTAATAACCCCTGCTGTCAATGGCTCTGAGCATTTACATAAAAAACAGAAAATGTGCACATAACCACAAAACTTCTGTATTACACCATGATGTTCCATTGAAAAAAGAGTGCACGTATACTTTCACTTGTGACAAAAGAGGAAGTAAATATAGAATGCAAATCAACTTTAGATATGAAACAACAACATCATGAGCTCCTTAAGCTCTGGGCTTCTGAGGTTGATCACAACTTCATCTCTAGAGTCTTATAATACAAAATATAATTTGACAAATTAAAAAAAAAATCGTTATTATGTAAAATTAAATTGTCAACAAGATAAGTCAAAACCAAGAGTTCAAACTTATGGGTACTAGTTTCCCAATTGCTGAATATGTGACATTTGGGTGATTCCATGTCAATTCAACCAACGTCATTGACATGACCGACTCAGATTTACATGAAATTTTACCCACGTGTTCAACCACATAAGACTTGTAAAAAACCAAAAGAAATTTTTTTTGGGTCAATTATATTCAGAGATATGGGTCGGCGAACTTTGACCCGACCCGGTCGACCTCGTACCTTTGAACCTCTATATCTCAGCTTGTATAACAGCTAGGAAGGTGATCTTGGTGTCATTTTTTAGCTCTTTTGATGAACTGTTTGGGTAGATTAATCATGACTGTTTAAATGTTCAAAATCAAGACCATATTCCACAATGAAGCACTTTAACCTTGACCTTGACCAAACGGTTCTTTTTTTTAAATCTGAAAAAAAATTACAATTATAGATCAATGTGTTTTGAACATCCTCAGAAAAAATCAGAATGGGATCTATAATGGCTTATTTGTTATGATTATTTTATCAATCATACGTGTGCAAAATTCAATTAATCCATGTTCGGTAATTGTGAAACCCAATGTTCAGCTGGTTTGCTACTTGTGTCTTATAACCATGTTTCTTTTGTACTTGTAAGTTTCATTCCCCTTGTTTTTGAATATATTCAAGACAATAGTTAGTAAGCTATACAGAATATTTTTTCTATAACAATAAAGCTAAAAATAGATTTGGAAATGTAAGTGAACATTTAAATTACAACATTGCAATGGTTGTAGTGACGACATTTACCAATAAAATTGGCCTACGATAAATTTTGCAGCAAATAGACCGTTATAGATCCCATTCTGATTTTTTCTGAGGATGTTCAAATATGAGAACTGAGTGCATATCTATACAGAAAAGAAATGATTCAATGCTGCTTCCAAAATATCTCGATTTCGTTGATCTGAAAGGCTATGTTACAGCAGAGTACGATGGGAAGTGGTGGTTGGCATGCATCCTCAGGACATTTGTTGAAACAGGTGAGAACTGATTTTCTACTCATTACCTTTAACAACTTAGCAAAGTTTCATGATGTCAAAGCATCCATGGGTAAATAGACTATAATTTTTTTTAAATTTTATAAAAAGCGTTGTTAATGCTGATTAAAAACTTGCTATTTTTATTTGTAACAGAAAACATTTGCTCTCTTGTTGCAATCTTTTAACATGCATTTTATATGCTCTGGACAATTGTGCATACAGTTTAAAGAGCATAAACATTCATGTTGATTTTACTTAAAGGTGAAGTAGAGGTCAGCTTTCTTCAACGCACGGCCCTGCCAAGTCTTTCCGATATCCAGCAGTTCCAGACATCCTCATCATGAACATCAAGGACATCCTTACTGCAGTCAGTCCGAGTACATCAACTGGGAGGACTTACACATTAACA
This sequence comes from Lumbricus rubellus, assembly GCA_945859605.1. Classification (NCBI taxonomy): domain Eukaryota; kingdom Metazoa; phylum Annelida; class Clitellata; order Crassiclitellata; family Lumbricidae; genus Lumbricus; species Lumbricus rubellus. The sequence goes on along the minus strand of OX243815.1, from coordinate 35,755,033 downwards.
GGAGATGGAAGCTCTGCGGCAATTTCTGCACTAATCACTAGAGTGAACTATAGACACAAGTAGCAAACCAGCTGAACATTGGGTTTCACAATTACCGAACATGGATTAATTGAATTTTGCACACGTATGATTGATAAAATAATCATAACAAATAAGCCATTATAGATCCCATTCTGATTTTTTCTGAGGATGTTCAAAACACATTGATCTATAATTGTGAATTTTTCAGATTTAAAAAAAAAACCGTTTGGTCAAGGTCAAGGTTAAAGTGCTTCTTTGTGGAATATGGTCTTGATTTTGAACATTTAAACAGTCATGATTAATCTACCCAAACAGTTCATCAAAAGAGCTAAAAAATGACACCAAGATCACCTTCCTAGCTGTTATACAAGCTGAGATATAGAGGTTCAAAGGTACGAGGTCGACCGGGTCGGGTCAAAGTTCGCCGACCCATATCTCTGAATATAATTGACCCAAAAAAATTTCTTTTGGTTTTTTACAAGTCTTATGTGGTTGAACACGTGGGTAAAATTTCAAGTAAATCTGAGTCGGTCATGTCAATTTTGGTTCCAAATTTGGTTGAATTGACACGGAATCACCCATTTGATTAATGACTAATTTAATAGTAAGATGATCTTTCATAGTTGGTGTAATAAGAAAAGAAAGTGAAAATGTGTCAAGAAAATTTCAAAATTAAGACCTTCTGTCATATCTCTGCAGTTAATTGGATCAGCAGCTCAACCAAGTTTTCAAGAAACCATTGCTCTGAGTTCAGCTCTTAACGCATTCAATACTAGAGACTTGATCAGAGATGGTGTGTGTCTTTCAGTGCACAGCTCTTCTGTTTTCTCATAATTAAAATCAGAAAATGTATTCCAATTAGCAGTGAGTGGCTGATTGGATAGTATTCAATAGGTAACATGTTGTAAGCTTCTGTAGCTAAACCATGTGGACATTCTCATGTAACAAGACTCAAACATTGTAAAAACAGCTTGCAAAGTTTTAATGGAATGTCAATGCAGAGTTAAAAATTCTTAATCTGAAATTCTTGTCTGTACATGAGACATAAATTGTTGCCAGAAACTGGCTACAGCTGTTCCAGTATTTGAGGTGCACTCAAGATAGCATGACACAACACAGGAGTCTTAAGTGCTTCAGAAGTCATGCATTTCCCCTTTATTGAAAAATGTTTTACATTTCTCAACCATCTGAATTTCTGTGATACAGCAGAAAAACTCTGGTAAATTGTTACATATTCATATCAATATCACTAACCTAAGATAAAACCTGCAAACACCACAAAAAAATTAACTGCAAACACTCTGAAGTTGACTGAATTCTTGTGGACTGAGCAATCAATCAATCAACTCCTCAATCAATTTTTGTTTATTTTAAACATCTGGCTTGCAGAATGCAGCTTGTTGCATATAACTAATTATTTTAAGGTTTTATGCGTGTTCATCTATATAAATAAAAATGAAACTTTCCAATAGTTCGTCGCATTACCACGCCGAAAGCTACGCACCGATTGTTGTGAAAATTTACCAAAACCTTCCATTCAAATAGCACCGTGTCTTAAGATTTTTCACCCGAAAAAACGCAACCGTTTCCACAAAAAGTGAACTTTGCAATCCGTTCGCCCGCCATTTGCAAATTAAACACGTCCACGCCGTCTCCAAACACAGCAGACGAAACATCAATGAGGTCGAGGCCTGTGACGTCATAAGCGAGACACGATTAATTGCCCAAAGAGGCCTAGCTTTTCCCAAAGCGGCCTTTGGGCTTGGAATGGACGATGCGATGGAGGAAAGGAGCGGAGGGAGCGGGACGAAGACGGTGGGGAGGGAGCGGAGGGGGAGGGGAGGTCGAGGTCAAGGGGGAGGAGGAAGGGGAGGGGACGAAGAGGGAGGGGAAGGGGGAGTGGGATGGAGAGGGGGAGAGGAGGAGAGGGAAGGGTGAGGGGAGTGGGATGGAGAGGGGGAGAGGAGGAGAGGGAAGGGTGAGGGGAGTGGGATGGGGAGTGGATGGGGAGGGGGAGGGGAGGGGGAGGGGGAGGGGGAGGGGGGAGGGGAGGGGGAGGGAAAGTGGGAGGAGGAGGGGGAGTGGGAGGGGAGGAGGAGTGGGAGGGGGAGGGGGAGGGGAAAGGGAAGGGGGAGGGGCAGGGGGAGGGGGAGGTGGAGGGGGAGGAGGAGGGGGAGGGGAAGGGGGAAAGCCTCTTTTCAGCCACAGCAACGCGTGGCCGGGTTCAGCTAGTATTATATATAACAACTAAGATGACTAACAGTAATGTAAGATTCCTTACAGTAGGTTATAATCACTTAGTTTAGACAAAGTGTTTCCATTGGATTCCTTGCATACTTAGCTACATGAGTTGTTCTTACCTGGTCAACATCTCCTCTTAAGAAACACAGAACCAACCGCTGCAACCAATTCTCTCACCAACAACTGGGACAATTATTTGAATTTCTTTCTAATATAGGCTATAAGGAGACTGCCTGCCTGCCATACACAGTCTGTCATTTAGTAGACAAGTTAAGTTTGGCAGTGGTTCCATTGCTTCTGCACACGAACAACGCTTCAGCCAATTAAGCACACACACTTAGAACACTAAAAGTTTAGATAAGACTGACAGGGTGCAGTGAGAATGGCTTCATCAAGATGCCAACTAGAATTATTCAAGCCACTTACAGCTTCATTAATGGAGCTAGAAACCTCAATGAGCTAAAAGCATAGTCACAGAATGAAGGGTATTGAAAGTATCAGAATACATTATACAGTACATATATATATATATATATATATATTGCTGATCATATAGAATATATAGTCATATACCTTGATGTATATACGTGTATATACAATTATATATATAATTTATATATATATGCAGACTTATGTATAATTAAGCAGCCTCCTAATAGGGCGCCAAGCAATGCCTGTTGTCAGAATCAACCTGCAATACACTCGTATGGATGATTCAGCGAACAGAATCAACATGAAAAACAGTCATAACTGATATGTGGAAAACTGACTGAACACAGAACATTGCTTTTTTATAAAGAAAATGCCATCTGGTTTATTCAGCAGATAGACAAACCAGTATCAACGCTTTCTTTGGAAAAAATCATTCTTCAAAGCTGACATATTTTAAAACTACCTCCTACTACACCGTGTCCCAATGAAAAGTAGAACCCTACAAAAAAGTGTCATAATTTGGTCAAAACTTTTAGGATTTGTCTGAAATTTTAGACGCAACAACAGTGACCAAATTACTACCAATTCCTAAAGCCGATTAGAAATATTTGTGAGTTTGTCAAGTTTATGAGTTTAAAATGAAGCACTGAGAAATAAAACTTTCCAACATGGAAAAGCTCAAAGAAAGTGAAATTCTGCTATTTTATGGTGTTCATAATGTCCTCCTTGTTCACGGACACACGACCATAGACGTAGATGCTACTGTTTGAAGGTCCGGTCGATGATCACCTGGTCAAACATCTGCCACTCTTCAATCAGACACGCCCTATGGTTATCAATGTCATGAATACGCGTGAACGAAAAATGCGCTCCTCCAGTAAATGGAGCTGGTACTCCGGATTGAGATCTAAACAGCTGGGTAGCCACAGCTACGGGATATGAAGCCAAGTGTCTCCCGGGACAACTACTACGTCTACGGTCGTGTACAGAAGGACATTTTGAACACCATAATAGTAATATTATAGCTGAATTTCACTTCCTGTCAGTTTTTACATGTTGGAAAGTTCTATTTTTCAGTTCTGCATTTTAAACTCTCATAAACTTGACAAACTCACAAATATTTCTAATCGGCTTTAGGATTTGGTAGCAATATGGTCACTGTTGCTGTGTTTAAAATTTCAGACATATTCTAAACGTTTTGACCGAATGAATTATGACACTTTTTGTAGGGTTCTACTTTTCATCGGGACACCGTGTATTTATAAACATACAATGTAAGTCTAAAGCATGTAAGAACCTGTTACCTCAAATAGCTCATTTAAGACAAACAGTAAATAATTGAGACCTCCCTGGCTCAGCCACCTACATTTTCATGGCTCTGATCCACTTACATTTCCAAGTTGCAGTCAGTGAGTACTCCATAATTACTGACAAGCCATTTATATCTTGCTGGTTGAGCTAATTGGACATTAATTTTTGCATAGCAGTTCCCTGTCAAAACACCAGGTGCACTAGACAGTGCAGCATACGAGCGGTATTTTCAATATTGACTTTTTTTATATAGCGCACCTTCAAGGTAATCTACTCAGAAGCGCACCTAGTCCAACAACGGGCAAATAAATCAGTTTTTAAGCAAGAAAGGAACATAGTGGTGTGACCTGTCAGGTTCCATACAACACGAGATGTTAACTCTCTTGGATGAATTCACAACACTTACATTCTCCTAAAAAACTTTTTAAAATTCATATATCAGCAATTAATAAACTCCAGATATAAGACAAGCAATTGATAAAATTAAGATAATTCATGATAACTAATAACAGCCTCAGAATCTACTATAGCTCAAGAATTCTCTTGCTGCACCGCGCTGAAATAAATTCCTACCAGATTTAAGACAATTATTAAGACAATTCCTCTTCTACAAAACGAATCCTGATATCGTCTCTTTCTGTAAACTCTTCTTTACTCCACGTCCCCCAATGCCATCTGTATATTGTCTACCCACTGGAATCCTGGATTTAACCTTGAACAGGATCTTATCGTACTTGCCAAACTGATTTTATTTTGAATGCACATCTGTTCCTGCAACTTCACCTTTTTTCATCAATGTAATATGTTGAGATTATGATTGACACGAGGTCCTCAGATGGGGTCCTCAGATGAGGTCCTCAGATGAGGTTCTCAGATGAGGTCCTCAGATGAGGTCCTCAGATGAGGTCCTCAGATGAGGTCCTCAGATGAGATCCTCCGATGAGGTCTTTAGATGATTGCCCTCCCTTAAACAGAAGCAGTGGGTGGTGCTACAGAAGCTTCCAGAAGACTGGATAGCACCATACCTGTCATTGATATCTGTCATTCCATTACCAACAGAGGAGGAGGTCGTCGCCTGCCAGTCGTCTGACAGTCGGTTATGAGAAGAGGAATTAACAGCAGATGATGATTGATCTGCATTGTCCACATCATCATCGTGCGTGATGATGGTGGTGCCACTGCTGCTGCTGCTGCTGCGGTTGATGCTTGACATCGGAAGACAGTCTCCTTCTTTCCGCTCTTCCAATGCTCTTCCATCGATGTGTTCCACTTGACAACTGCTACTGCTACTGCTGCTGCTCCTGCTCTGACCTGTGTAAGGCTTTCCTCTTGGATGAACAGCAACCTGCGGCTTAGGCGTTCCGTAATAATTACCTGAAACACGTTACACATCTCTCAGAAGTGTGTTTATTTTTTCAAATTTTACCAGATAATTGCAGAGTATTGTCTGAAGGATCTTGTCGATCATTAATTATCATTGGTCAGATGACATTTCAACTTCAGCAGAAACATGACAACAGCAATGCAAAACATTGAATAGAAATGACAACAGCAATGCAAAACATTGAATAGAAATGACAACAGCAATGCAAAACATTGAATAGAAATGACAACAGCAATGCAAAACATTGAATCGAAATGACAACAGCAATGCAAAACATTGAATCGAAATGACAACAGCAATGCAAAACATTGAATAGAAATGACAACAGCAATGCAAAACATTGAATAGAAATGACAACAGCAATGCAAAACATTGAATAGAAATGACAACAGCAATGCAAAACATTGAATAGAAATGACAACAGCAATGCAAAACATTGAATCGAAATGACAACAGCAATGCAAAACATTGAATCGAAATGACAACAGCAATGCAAAACATTGAATCGAAATGACAAACACATAAGTCAACACAGCTGAGCACCTAATGCAATCAAGATCGATCAAAATACATTAGGCAGAACCACTAATGCAAAACATCTTTCACATTCTATTCTATTCTATTCTATTTTTGGATTTATTCACATCACAATTATCCAGATAACTACAAATGTTGCAACTAATGTTGCCCGACTAGTTTGCATTCAGCCTCATTTATCACAGCAAATGCAGACAATTATCGATATATCATTGTTGCCACACGAGTGATCCTTCCCAACTCCTTCTGCTCATACCATAGTCCATTCCCTGATAAAGAAGCCATCTTCTATTGGCTCCAGTGATAGCCTCTTTAATCATAGTATCTTCTTAAATTTGAATTCTTTTCTCTAACTTTTCTGGTCAAGAAGTAATGAATCGTATGTAAATCTGCTTAACCGCATGTGACCCGTGGTCTGATTTTAAGTGGACCACCCAAGCTAGTGACATTTATGTCAAAACAAATTGAAAACGAAAAAAATCACACCTAGGTTGGCCTACATGCACAGCCAATTATTTCATAAGGCCTAAAAAAATGTTGTGTTTCCGGTAACAGAGCTAAAAAAAATTGGGTAGGTAGGTCGGAAAATATTTTTATTTTGGGAAAATATTTGTATGCAGTGGCTGTCCGAAAAGTATACCGCACTAGTCTTTTTTGCACAACGGTACACGCTGCAACAAAGTACGTGTTTTAAGCAAGTATAAACTGCCTATTTCCCGACTGTCTGCACCTAAAACTGCTCTAGAAAATAGTCCTATTAATTTCATTTTGTTGATGTATTTTCTTTTATGTCAATACAAATGTTTAAAAAAAATTTTTTTAATTATTTGAGTCGCGGCAATAAAAGAGTCGGGCTATCGGAAACACAACATTTTTTTAGGCCTAACATAGCTTGTTTTCTGACAATGTGACATAAAATTCAATTTCCACGACACATTCATCATGATTATAACATACTAACTTTTAATAACAGATTATAATTTTCAACTAATTTTAATCCCTGCTTTTGAGCTTATTGTTGCAACCCTCGGCTTCAAGAGCAATTGCTTCTGTGGCCTGTGGTGTCAAAAATGGTTGCCTTGGCTTTGGAGGCGTGAGATGGCTGGAAACTCGCTAGAACCATAAACCAGTCTCAGCTTGTTGTCCGCAAATCGAGTTCTGTATAATGCTTCACTGCGAACATTCGTAGTTTTTGTGAAGACGCAGGAGAAAATTCTGCTGTCAGAAATTCTCTGCACAAACCTTACACAAGCCACAATTAAGCATATAGGTAGCCTAACACAATTAGTAATGGTGAAAATGCTGCTTGGCATTGTCACGTTTTGTGAGTTTTCACAACTTTGATTGGCTGTCTCCAGTTAGAACAAATCCATTTTTCATACCATATTGAAGGTCCTCTTTTACTCAAAACAAAATTCACTTTCTTTTCAAATAACCAACATTACTAATCAATATGCCCCTATGTGACTGATTGTGCTTTACAGAAAATTGACAGAAAATTGGCAGAAAGGATACAGAAAACCCGGGGCTCGATTTCAAAACTGCTACAAAACATTGCTACTACATCCATTGTTCACTCAAAGCTTGACTACTGCAACTCCCTTTTATCAGAATTGAATGCACACAACTTAAGTGTCTGCAACTCATCCAAAACTCACTTTTCTGAGCCACCACCAGAATGCACAAGCATTATCACATCACCCCATCCTCCTTTATTTGGAAAGGTTGGTGAGTATGTCAAGTTTATGAATGTCTGAGATGCAGTACCGAAAGGAGAACTTTCCAACATGCAAAGCTGAAAGAAAGTGAAGTTCAGCTACAGTTGGTGTCCAAAATGTCCTACTTTTTCACTGACAAACAACCGTAGACGTGGACACCACTGTTTGATGGTCTGGTCGATGATCACGTGGCAAAACAGCTGCCTCTCTTCATTCAGATGCGCACTCAGGTGATCGATGTCACGGATACAAGAACGATAAACGCACTCCTCCAGTACAATCCAGATTTGATAGTCAACTGGATTGAGGTCTGAACTGTTGGGCAGCCACAGCAGTGGGGATATGAAGTTGGGTGTCTCCCAGGACAGCGCAGCAATTATAGTCTCATGTGCTCCCAGAAACCTGCTTAAATGTCAGGAACCATGCTGATGCTGAGTGCGCAACAGATTGGATAATACGCTCCATTCACCTTCGCAGTCGCCACCGGCGCAACGAACATCAAATCAGTGCACCCTTGACACAACGACCAAGTCCATTAATTACTTCGAGAAGTGTAAATGGATTTTGAGGAGACGTTCAGCAGGTGCAAGCGTTTCTTGCGCGTTCCATCCATCGCTTAAACGCGATCATTCTGGATGTGACAGGAGCGTCGATGGTAAAAACTTTGTTCTGCTATCTCGGGGACATCAGATTTCTGACTTCATATCCTCGCAGCTGTTACCATCAAACAGTGGTGTCCCCGTCTACGGTCGCGTGCCTGTGAAAAAGTAAGACATTTTAAACACCGGCTTTAGCTGAACTTCACTTCCTTATGGCTCTTGTATGTTGGAAAGTTCCCCTTTTCGGTGCTGAATCTCAAACGCTCATAAACTTGACATACTCATCAGCATTTATTATTTACTTATTTATTTCCAAACGACATTAAGATGCAGATATGGCTACTGTTGATGCAATTAAAATTCAGGCAGACGCTAATTTGTTTTTACAAAGTTATGACACTTTTTCTTGGGGTATACTTTTCATCCGGACACAGTGTATGTTTACTTACTTAGAGGATTGTACATTTAAGTAACTGAGTATACACTTGGTTACTATTTTTTTTTTAAATTATTTCAGAAATTTATCTAACTTACTCAGCAGCTGAATGTAACTGTATGATCATGCAAGGAGTTCATCACATCCTATTGCTCATGTTAACAACACCACCTTGCCACTTGTCTGTGCAGCGGTTGTCTATTGCCTTTGACAAGGTGTAGTCCTTCTTGATGGCAGATACTAAGCTCCTCAATCCATCACAAAACTAGAGTTTAAGTAAGAGTCGTGGCGTTCTTTCTCGGTGGCTGGCCGTAGAACCTGGAATGGGCTTCCTATTGCGTTTCGCACGGTGCATAAAGGTAACACCACTTTCCTTTCGAACTTAAAAACTGCCTTATTTAGCCATGGCTGGACTTGTGGCACTTCTGAGTAGATTACTTCGAAGGTGCACTATATAAAAACTCAATTAATAAAAATAATTCCATAAAGTGTCACCTCAAGAGAAACAAATCAGAGGAGCCAATGGTAAAATGATTCTTTGCAAGGTGGTGAAAGAAAGGAAATCAGTCAGAAACCTGCTTTTAAGAAGTTCAGTTTTGAACTAGGAAGAAAGACTGTGCAAGAGAGCAGAAGACGAATATGCATGGACTGACTGATTGAAGAAGATGTGTTAAATTATTGTGAGATGGTTCAGCATGAAGAGAGAAAACAGAATTTGACAGAGGCAGCAATGGGAGAATGCCACAGAGAAACCAATGAGAAAGAACAAGCAGACCTGAACACTGAATGGTGAAATGCAAATGATGACATTGGAGAAGTCTTAGGAGCATATTATGAAATGCAAATGTAGACAGTGGAGAAGTCTTAGGAGCATATTATGAAATGCAAATGTAGACAGTGGAGAAGTCTTAGGAGCATATTATGAAATGCAAATGTAGACAGTGGAGAAGTCGTAGGAGCATATTATGAAATGCAAATGAAGACAATGGAGAAGTCTTAGGAGCATATTATGAAATGCAAATGACGACAATGGAGAAGTCTTAGGAGCATATTATGAAATGCAAATGTGCGAAAGTAGAGAAGTCTTAGGAGCATATTATGTTGTAACAGACACGTTGACAGAATTTCTGTAACACATGAAGAAATTCAGAACCGGGCTTACAATGAGGATTGATTATATTACAGGAGAGCATTTTGGACACATTGCATACAACATACAACATACGCTTAGAGAAATACAAACACGGCTTTTACATCGTCAACCAAAGCAAGCACAATGCAAACAAAGCATGTCTTAATCCCGCACTTAGACGTTTATCCCAGTATTGGTCATAGAGTACTAAGCAGCCGCTGTCAAGTGCAGGCGATTCATGATGACGGCCATCGACGAGGAATCATGGTTGTATTCCAGAGGGAAGATCTGCTGTTTCCACACGACAGGGGATGACAGACATGAAGGGCTGCACCCAACAGATACCAAAGTGAGAAAGCACACAAAGCACTGCTAGTCTGGTGCTGTTAATGGTGCAGGAAAATGATAGGAAAGCTCAGCCACACTAAGATCTGCTCAGCACACGACTTGTTCTGTGCATCAGTAATAAGAAGTGCATTTTGCATTCCGCCTGGCAAGACATCAGGTTACAGGACAGAATTAGTCAGGTCTGTCGTTTACATAGATCTATGCAAAGGAACGTTAAGGCACTGAGTACAATGGTCTCAATCAATGAAGGATTGAAGGTGGAGCAAGAAAATAAATCCAGATTATAATTGACTGATCCTAAATTTTAAATGATTATAACATCAAGACTAGATGGGCTACTACTGCTCAAAAATAAGTTCATACAAACCCAGGGCTTTGTTTAGAGTTGTTTTACAGAACATCTGCTTTACAGATTTGTAAAGAACACAATCCTGACAAATATTAAGTTCAGTTGAATGGTTTCAAGGACGCAAAGATTCAACATCAAATTTGAAGGCAGCTAAGTCTGTAAAATTAATTTGAAGAAATAAGTCGTGAAGAACGCAGCGCTTTGCTTGATATATTGCAGCTGAACTGTTGAGAGAACACTCGTATTACAACAATGATTAGACGACGACATACCATTGTATATTCCACTCTCAAGCAGGCCACCACTCTTCTCCAATGTAAGAAACTCATCAACTGTTAGGAACTTATAATCCACTCCATCAAGTTCACCCTGTCTTGCCGCACGAGTGGTACCTGAAAAAATCAAAGACAACATTCTTCCTTTGACTGAACTTTACAAGGAACAATGAGATCATTTTCAAAACAGAAGCAGGCAAACTAAGAAACTTAAGTTGACATAGGAAATACCTAGAAACACATTTTTAAAATCAGAACTGATAAAGTAAAACCCATAACAACAATTTCGCTGGCAAATTCTAAAATCACTCTATGTTCCTATAATCCCATAAATGTTGCTAACATAAAAACTTTGATGAAACTAGATATCCAGTTTTTGCATCTTAAATCATCAGCAGTTTCTGTCTATCAGTTGTTGGTGGAGAAAATTTAAATGCTCAACTGTGTATAACGAAGCAGGAAAAGGACTGACAAACTTAAGAAAAACAGTAGAGTATCACTGTTTCTTAAAACACAACAATAAATTTCTTGGATAAAAGGAACCACAATTTCATCTGTAACCCATTATGTCATCGTGAAGAATAAGCATAAAAATGACCATTTAACCTATGACATATTATCTGTAAACACCATGTTATTACAATAGCATTGATGAATAATCTTATATAAACCAGACAAGGACTGAGTCGTTTTATAAACATTGTTTTCTAATAGCTGCTACTATTCGTTTATAATCAGTAATGAGGAAACGATAAACGAACAAAACTCAAGTCAGTAACTTTATTATGCTTGTACGAACACAGCTGATTTGTACAAACTTTGTTTGTGCACAATAGACAAAGCAGTGACTACAGACAAGTAGGAAGTGACTTCATTTGAACATCTGATAAAAATGCCAATCAGCAAGTATAATTATTCATGCAAGAGTACAGAGAAATTGCAATCTTGAGGGATGTCACTGACGGAATGTCGTCGCTAATGCACTAATGCCGACAGAATTGGAATCAGTCGAAGTAGACCGATGGTCAGACATGAATACTAATTGACATGAACACATCTCTCTCTCATATGAGAAGCAGTCAGTCATACCAGACCTTAGCCACACTTGATCCTGGCATCTTCCTGTGTTGTGCAGTGAGTGGACATCTAGAATCAGTTACCTAAGATGTCTACCGGAATAATCTTCTTTTCTGACCCACTGGCTACCAAACCTTTCAATTTCATTCTAAACAAATCGGTGACTGCTTTTTCAAATTTCTCATCTTTGTCTTGTCAGAAGTGTAAAAGCCATTTAAATAGAGACCTGTGATGTGTTTCGATTTGTTAAAATAAAAAATGAATAAGATGGCAGTATTCAATTTGATTAAAAAATTATCCCATGATTAGACACATTTATAATCATGACCCTTGACATGCTTTATTGCAAACTAGTTGTTCTAAAGTCTGTCTAATGTGCGTGGATTTGTTGTTGAATTGCTGCTAGTAAAGCAACGCGCACGATGACATTTGACTGATTAGCAGCTGCAACTGCTGCAAAGCAACATTGAAATGGCCAACAAACTGATATCTGGAAGGAGAGCAAAAAGACGATTTTCACAAGTTGCACGTGTGATTTACTTGTTATTCGTATGTTGAAAGGAAATTTATAAATGAGATCGTAGAGTGAAACAATAAGTCATGCACAGCTAAATATAACTACATTGATTAGCAAACTGCTTTCAAACATTTGAGATATAGCAATAGGTAGCATGAAAGGAGGCCCCTCCGTGCTACATGACTTTCACCATATAATTGTCCAGTCACCCTGGAAGCCATGGAAGCCTGCAAGATGACCAATGACCATTTATCCCACTGTTCATTTTACAAGCGTCACCTGAGTTACCATGATAGGACCAGCAATGTCCAGCATGTATCAAACCCATGTCCTACTCATCTTTATGCCAGCAGGTCAGCATTCAACCAACTTTTCCGATCTCACTCATTAAATCCAGCCAAAATCAATTTGTAATTGGTAATGCTGGCATTTGTAAAACTCATTTTTATTACAATAATTTACTCAGAGGAGCAAATGTATGAATGACGAAGATGAAGTTAGGAAACAGTTACAGTAAAATAGAGGGTCGAGAGACTTAAATGTTGGTAGCAACAACTCCAAATATTCAGTGCACAGCGGCTGAAACCACATGATGCTACAATGGTCATAAACCTAGCAACAAGTCATTGTTGTATTGCATTGACACAATTATAAAGTACCTCTAGTATGGTGAATCACTCTGAGGCACACAAAGTGCACAATGTCAAGAGAGAAGAATAGATTTTCAAGAAAAAGCAAATGAGAAGAAAAGATTTATATCAACTAGAATCTTTTGAGAGCAAGAAGATGGAGATGAACTTGACCATGGTGGGCGAAACTGTCAGGGACAGAACACTGCGGAGAAACTTCATAAGGGCGTCATCATCAGGAAACTGACGAAAGAGAAGAAGAAGATGGAGACAACACATTGAAAAGCGAGGGACCAATTGAGGAAAAGCACCGAGACTGGAACACAGTCATTGCTGTTCTAGTATGGGGACCTAAAAGATCATGTCTGCTTGAAGAGCAGAGTGAACGATGCAAGGAGGCTGAAAGAGAACAGATAAAACAAGAAGGGGCAAGATGTCTAAAATGGCAATGATGACAAAGGATGGTAGTGGGTCAAGTTCACATGATTTTTATGTTGCAAACTTTAGCACTAGATAAGGTTCCAAATCTGAAATAGAAGATAGTAGAAAGAATTTTGGTGGAGGAGTAAGAGCAGTCAAAGCACGAAGTCGGTCGATCTTCGTTGTAAGCATTTAATGAAATTCTTCTGCTGCAGTGAAGGATGGAGTTGCAGTGGAAGCAGAGGGAGGAGGATGGCTGACCAGACCTGAGGAGACTGATGGCCAAAGTCATCCATGCTTTCTATCGTTCTGCTTCCTTCAGATGGTAGACGCAATGAAGTGAGCGAAGTTGGACAATCCAATCTAGTTGTTTATCGGCATCATAGATCGAAGAATATAACAGTCTAGAACAGCGTCCAATTTACGTCTCATCCGATCTCTAATTGCTAGTCAAGAAATCACAAATGTTGAGCAAAATGTCTAAGGCTGAGCGTACTTTTGGGAGGGTAGCGAGAATTGATCCTACTTTCTACTTGATGCTTTGTTCTTCACACGAGTGATGTTACTATTACTTTATTGAATTCCCCTCATACACATATCGTCGCCTGAGAATTATCTTCGCGTATCTCCACTTATGTGAATTCAGAGAAAAACGAGGTAGAAGTTTCGCAACTTTGGACGCAAAAAAGATATTCAGTGCACAGACGTCATATTAAAGCATCAACATTGATTAAAAGATGCTGCATTAAAATTAAATTGAAACTTAGAATGGTTTTTGTGAAATTTTGGAAAATGCTGTAAAAAATGGATATATGGCACTGTAGCTTCGAATTTATAAGAAACGCTTTGTCATATGTCCATCAGTAATTCAGTGTCATGTTGTCGTATATCCAATTCTGCAGTAGCTTTTACTCCTTGAAAACTCGTTGCCTGATATATAATTATCTTCGCGTATCTCCACACCTTTGAGATAATCGAGGTTGAAGAAGTTTTGGTAAAATTTTATGGAGAAAATAAGCCTACATGTAGAAATTGGGGATACGACAAAACAATCCCAAACATGGACATACAACAGCAAGTTTTCGGTGAATATCTTTAAAATGACTTGTCGTACCTCCTAACGATTAAGATAGTTCTGAGGCGACGATATGTAAAACATTGGATAAGGAAGCAAGTCTTGTGTATATCTGCAGATGCAGCTGAAATGTGATGCTTCAATTTTCAATGGGAATTTTCCAACCTAATATAATTTTGAAGACTAACTAATATATACTAAATAAACAAATACTTCTTATTTATTTCTTACAACCAATCACTTGAAATGCTTCAAATTAAAGTTTTTAAAATAATTGTTTTGCTCCAAAATTGCTATATATATAGGTCTGATTTTTAATTGCTCAATAAAAAAACTGCCTGCAATGGCAGATTGTTTAAATCTGCCTCTAAATGAAGCCCTCTGCCCAAAGGCAGGTCCATTGGTTTTTCAACTGCCTAGGGATGAGATGAGTGAGGATGGTTCCTGCTGCCTCCCTTACAGACAATTTATAGGTGAGCAACTTGTCCATGGTCCCTACGCTTGGCTTCAGATAGATTCAAACTTTTGGCTACAAGGTCCATTACACTACCATGTCGTCGCCTGAGGATTATCTTGTCGTATGTCCACTTTTGTGAATTCCGAGAAAAACGAGTTTTAAGTTTCGCAACTTTGGACGCCAAAAATAAAATATCCAGTGCAATAAAACTTCAAGGAAAGACGTCATATTAAAGCATCGACATTAATTAAAGAATGTTGCACAAAAATTAAACTGAAACTTAGAATGGTTTTTGTGAAATTTAGGAAAATGTTGTATAAAAATGGATTTAAATCAATTGCAAGTCATCCTGACGTGAGAATTTTTAAAAAAAATATGAAATAATAAAGAAAGCAATATACAATCAATTGCGACTATGTTCGTTTCAATTTTTGCAAGTTTAATACCATTTTTAAATAAAAGAATGTTTTTTATTCTCTGGACATACGACACTATGATACCATGAAGTGTGCAGTGTATAATGTCGTATCTCCTTATCGTCCAATCAGCGACGAGCTTTCTCTGGACATACGACAATGCACTTTTAAACCGTGAATGCGGTACTGGAGATACAACAGAAAATTACTTACTAAATTGGAGATACGACAATGCAATCCTGTATCATGGACATACGACAGGTAGTTTTTGTTGAATATCTTTAAAACGACTTGTCGTATCTCCTAACGGTTAACAGTGAAGAAAGATAAACAATTTTTTGCTACAAAACAAGTCTAAACTCGATTTTGAAAAAAATGGACATACGACAAGATAATCCTCAGGCGACGATGTCCCTCCTAATATATCAGTTCAATATTGAATCTTTCCTCTTCCATGATTTAGCTGACTAGTTTAAGCACTTGACTTGCAACAAATTATGTTAAAGTATTATGTTCATTGCCATAATTGTATTATGTTTGTTTGGTTCAGGAAAATAAATATAAATAAATAAATAAACACAGAACATGTGAGCCTGAGGCTCTCCATAGATACATAAATGCTGCTCACTGATGCAAGAAGCATCGTGTTCAGTCATGCAGCAATGTACGGTCAATAACTGGTTGGTCACACACAAATGCACCAAGTTTAAGAGCTACGTGTAATTGCCTTATGGCTGCTCCAGATCAATATTCTTATGTATCTTGGTTTCATCCATCAATGCATGACAGTAGATTTCCCCACTGTGCGGAATGGCATAACTTGGCTTATCCCTGGATCTGAACTTCTGTGAAGTCCAACTTTCTGGAATAAGCTCATGATCACATGAATAAGCTCATGATCACATGAATAAGCTCATGATCACATGAATAAGCTCATGATCACATGAATGCCTTCATCTTACTTTGTCCATACTCATTATGTAAGCATCTGAAACCATTCCATTCAATCATAAAATTCTATTGATCAGTAGCAACACATACGGGTGCTCCTAAAAATTGACCACATTTCCACAAATCTCAGGCCCCAGCCTAAGAAGGGTTGAGATGGCTGTGCACTCTGTCCCTATGGCCATGCTAATAGTGTGAAGAAACATGCGTTTGTGAACAGCAAAGCATATTTGACAGACTACGTAATAAACTGCTAAGTGTTAAATGTGACAAGAGGTAGCAACCCAAATCTAAGCATTATAGAATTATGTCTCGCCTCTAGCAGCCATTGCCAAATAGAAAAAAGACAAGTAAGACTGCTAGGTGGGTGTCTTCTGGATACGTTCGGTTGCACTTCCAAGAATGGTACTACTCAGGGTATTTGTGTTCTGCAATTTCCTGAAGTTTTGTGGTCCAATGACAACATAATTATGCCATCATGCAACTGGACTGAAATTAAAGCGAAATTGTGCCCCTAGAACAATACAGTTCTATGTCCACTTTCTGCAAAGTTGAGAAAAACGATTTCTAAGATGTAACACATTGTTTAGACAGCCTCCTTCATCTCTGTTTTGCTTCTACACACCCATTGACCCAGCTTCTCAGCCTGGAGTATTATGTCAAGACACTGCTGGATGTTCACCTGTTCTTTAGGACATGAATGTCTCCATTCCTGACATGATCATCACTAGCCAACTAGACATCTTGCTAGGCACACAGATGGACAGTTGGACACCTTTGTTCATACCACTCTTTAAGTGATATGTTGCCAACACCATACCTATTTTGCCATACCTATTTTTTGTCTGTTGAAAGTTAGAAAATACTTAAAAGTTTCATTCATGTCATTCAACTTCTTCTACTTTAGTTTTATAGTCTCAATGGAATGAAACCATAATATCATAATGTAATGTCACCAGCAATGTAACGTCACCAGCAATGTAATGTCACCAGCAATGTAATGTCACCAGCAATGTAATGTCACCAGCAATGCCAGGAGTGATGCAATTCAAAGTAAATAAGTTCTTGTCCTTATAAATTTTCATCAGTGGTTTATATTTAATCGTCTTAACAATTCAATTCAATTCAATTCAAGAAGATGGCAACTGTGATGATTTTTTTACAGTTACATAATGACGTATTGACATCATTGAACTGTTTTGTCTGCCCCAATTGCTCATTATGATTGCTCTCTCTTATGATTGCTCATTATGATTGCTCTCTTGTGATTGCTCTCTTATGATTGCTCATTATGATTGCTCTCTTATGATTGCTCATTATGATTCCTCTCTTATGATTACTCATTATGATTGCTCTCTTGTGATTGCTCTCTTATGATTACTCATTATGATTGCTCTCTTGTGATTGCTCTCTTGTGATTGCTCTCTTATGATTGCTCTCTTGTGATTGCTCTCTTGTGATTGCTCTCTTGTGATTGCTCTCTTGTGATTGCTCTTGTGATTGCTCTCTTGTGATTGCTCTCTTATGATTGCTCATTATGATTGCTCTCTTATGATTGCTCATTATGATTGCTCTCTTATGATTGCTCTCTTATGATTGCTCATTATGATTGCTCTCTTATGATTGCTCTCTTATGATTGCTCTCTTATGATTGCTCATTATGATTGCTCTCTTATGATTGCTCATTATGATTGCTCTCTTATGATTGCTCTCTTGTGATTGCTCTCTTGTGATTGCTCTCTTATGATTGCTCATTATGATTGCTCTCTTATGATTGCTCTCTTGTGATTGCTCTCTTGTGATTGCTCTCTTATGATTGCTCTCTTGTGATTGCTCTCTTATGATTGCTCTCTTGTGATTGCTCTCTTGTGATTGCTCTCTTATGATTGCTCTCTTATGATTGCTCATTATGATTGCTCTCTTATGATTGCTCTCTTATGATTGCTCATTATGATTGCTCTCTTATGATTGCTCTCTTATGATTGCTCTCTTATGATTGCTCATTATGATTGCTCTCTTATGATTGCTCACTATGATTGCTCTCTTATGATTGCTCTCTTGTGATTGCTCTCTTGTGATTGCTCTCTTATGATTGCTCATTATGATTGCTCTCTTATGATTGCTCATTATGATTGCTCTCTTATGATTGCTCTCTTGTGATTGCTCTCTTGTGATTGCTCTCTTATGATTGCTCATTATGATTGCTCTCTTATGATTGCTCTCTTGTGATTGCTCTCTTGTGATTGCTCTCTTATGATTGCTCTCTTGTGATTGCTCTCTTATGATTGCTCTCTTGTGATTGCTCTCTTGTGATTGCTCTCTTATGATTGCTCTCTTATGATTGCTCATTATGATTGCTCTCTTATGATTGCTCTCTTATGATTGCTCATTATGATTGCTCTCTTATGATTGCTCTCTTATGATTGCTCTCTTATGATTGCTCATTATGATTGCTCTCTTATGATTGCTCACTATGATTGCTCTCTTATGATTGCTCTCTTGTGATTGCTCTCTTGTGATTGCTCTCTTATGATTGCTCATTATGATTGCTCTCTTATGATTGCTCATTATGATTGCTCTCTTATGATTGCTCTCTTATGATTGCTCTCTTATGATTGCCCTCTTATGATTGCTCTCTTATGATTGCTCTCCAGGGGCGGATACAGAAACTTTGTAAGGGGGGCCAAAATTCAAATGGGGGCCACAATGCATGGGCATTTCTGAATAGGGGGGGCCAAAATGTACAATATATCTGTAGAGGCGCTGGTCGCTTGACATTGTTCAAGTTATTCGACCAGATAGCCAGGGAACAACTCATGGTCCTTTCAGAGTTTATTATTATTCAACAGTTAGATGACAACGATAATCAGACACTCGACTACAACGACGATGACGACCAGGGCTGAACTCTTAACTCCTCGCTGACTTCTTCCTTCTCGCTGCTCTCCTTCTTTTGCTCGCCCTTGGCCATTCTGGCCTTTGGGGTCGCAGCCCCTCTATCTCCTTCGTCTACCTCTTATTTCTTCGCTGACTGAAACCCGACTGTGAACTGACTTCTCTCCTCTCACCTGCCTGACTCCTAGCTTCTTCCCCTATGTGTCCTAATCTGATTGGTCCCTTGCTTGGCCAATCCAGCCTTCCTTCACTCTTAGCCTCTCTTCCTTTCTCCTGCCTGTCAATCTATCTGTATCTCTTTCTCTGTCTGTCTCTCTTTCTATCTTCCCCTCGCTATCTGTCTGTCTGTCTGTCTGTCTGTCTCTCTCTATCTATCTCTCTCTACTACCTTATGTGTCAGACCTGAGACACTACATATACATTGTTCCACAGCATGTTCAATCCAAATGGGGGGGGGGGGCCACGATACTTGGGCATTCCTAAATGGGGGGCCATGGCCGGATAAGCCCCCTCTGGATCCGCCCATGTTGCTCTCTTATGATTGCTATCTTATCACAGACGAAAGAATCATCACAGCAGCAGCTTCCAATTTCATTTCACTGAATTTCAAACATTAAAATCATCGTGCAGTGGTAAAGAAACGTCCATCTGACGTTAAAGAATTCCAATACATCATGGATATGTAATGAAACTCCTACATCCTGATTCTCATTCATGTGTGTGCTGAAGTGATTTATTTCATTCGACTTTTGCTAGTATGCATTTCAGCTGCAGCAACTGTCGAGAGGAGTTAAATGGTTGAAGTCTTGAAGACAGATCTGCAATCAACAATGACGCAATTGAACGATGTTGCGCGTTCTCTATGTCCATCACGAAAACTGACACTATTGACTTGTTAAACGATAAGACTTGCCCTCAAGGGATAAAACTGCGATGTCATTTTTGAAATCCTGTAAGCTGTGAAATTGCATGTCAGTGTAACTAGAAGAGATGCAGGATCTAGTGTTTGTTTGTATGCGCACTTGTTATAGCGTCCCTTCAAGGTTCTACTCAGAAGCGCGCCCGACAACAGTGCGCACACTGAATTTAATTTTTACGCCGAAATACTGAGCAATTGCGAGTGACTTTGCCCAAGGTCCCTACACAGCGACTTGAGGTGGATTCGAACCTGCAACCCTCCGGCTGCAAAGCAGCGAACATACCCACTACACCACCATGCCCACAATTGCCCATAGCAATATTAATTAAAAAACTAACTTGTCAACAATTTTGATGTTAATTTGTTATTATTTTTATGAACTTAATCAAATCTTCTTTCAAATTCCAATTTACTTTCTTATAAAAGCATTTGACACAGGTAGTATAGTCTAGTAAGTTTCATTATCGTAGTTTACAAAACATACTTTTGCACAACAGAATATATTATGCTATTTTTCTGTTTTCTTTATAAAAAATGATATGATAATTCTTATGCTTTCATATGTATTTTTACTTTTCTTCAGTAATCCAGTTAAACATGAAATGGCATGAAATACTCTCAATAAATACAACACACCAAATACCAATAGACTCCACTGGGGATTTCCATCTTCCAGATCCTCTAATTTGTCGAACTACTTTCAAATCATGCTGACACCACTGTGTGGCATGCCTCCTCATCACCAGTGACCCAAAGACACACCGGTCACCGGATATACTGGCTGTGGATACATTATCGACAAAGTGTCAGAGTGGTTTGATTGATCCAGCTAAGTCTTTTGGCTGTCACAGTGGAGGTTACATCATTCTCTGACAAAGAAAACATAAATGTATTGTATTGTATATTAGCATTTATAGAGCGTCTCTTACAGACTAACTATTCAGAGGCGCTCTCAGTGTGACATCCCCCAAGAAAATAAGAAATACTTCAAGCAGCGAAGGGCTGAGAATGACACCCCCAATAAGATCTTAGTATGGATAGTGGGAGGAAGGTCATTCCACATAGAAGGGTCTACAATGAATAATATGCCTAAGGAAGATCATGAGCCTAAGACAGTTCACCAATTTTCCTTAAGGTGTTAGCATCCTTCCACTAACCCTCCTTGGCATTTACTCCAGGTTGGGTTCAGTAACACCATCAGCCCCAAATATGACGTCATCTGTCTTCTTCAATGAATTCTCATCACTTATACACAGCATTTCGTATTTATAGCACGTAGCTCGTGATTCCTGGAGACTATAATCTCCACCTGAATATCACGGCCGACTGGTAGCGAGAGAAGAATTATTCTGTGTGGTGTAGCACACGTGTGGCTGAATCAACGCACGGACAGACGCTGACTTGAGATCAATGCGAACAGTGTTTCAGCATTGCACAATTATGCTCTGACCTGACTATAACTTCGTTTGGTGCACCATTCATTCATTCATTCATTTGCTCGTTCATTCATTCATTACAAAGATTTTTATAGTGCCCTTTCAAGGTTACTACTTAGGAGTGCTTCCGACCCAACCACAGCTGAATAAGGACAGTGTTAAGGCTGTGATAAAATGCATTTGAGTAACTCCAGGCAAAAGGCATAAAGCCAGTGGGAGACCGTTCCAATATATTGCTTAAAATTTCAGTATCTGCATTTCCAGATGAAAGGGCTTGCAAGATGCTAGAGATTCTGAGATGATCAAACATCTTGGATTCGTCTATGAAAAGAAACATGAGCATTGAATGCCAAAGGAAGTGCATTAAACATTTGCTCCATCGTTCGATTCTTCCCAGTTTAGTGCGGCAGAATTTGAGCTTTGAAGAAACGGTGTTGCCAGCTGAATTCCTTGACGCAGCAGCACAAAATCCATTTCAAAGTCCATTTCAATGCCACAGCACGACCAAAACACCCAAAGATTGTTGGCTGTTGGGTGATACATACATCATCCTCTATCCAGTGGATAAGGATAGGTAGAAAGACTCATGCTAAGAATTCCATATGTCAGATAGGACAAATTAAATCATTCCCAGTGAAGAACTGTGGTGGTCATGGAGCATCCCTGCAAGACTCAGAGAACCTTTTAAGTCAAAGATAAAAGATGCCAGAGCTACAAAATCGAGTTGACACAATCTAAGCAAGAGAGCAGACAAGATTATTTCTGATAAGGTTTCTGATATATAACCACAATTGGCGAACCTGACACATTGCTCTGATGTTACAGAAACAATATCAGTAACATCACTGTTCTCATATAAATAAATCTCTCTTTGCACGAATAAACTTACAAGAGAAGAAGCAATCTGTTTTGAAAAATGAGCTATATAATAAGTTATCAATATAGTGAAATGAATGAACGGTTTCAATTTTCGAGTTCAGACAGCAGTGCAGTAATCAGCCAAATTTATCGCTCACTTTAACCCAATTTCACCGGCATTCATCATCATCATCATCATCACCATTGTCAGCAGCAGCAGCAGCAGAGTGGCAGTAGCATGGAATGTGTCTGACCGAGGAGGAGGAGGAGGAGGAGGAGGAGGAGGAGGAGGATGTCCAATCAGAGGAATAGATCAATATTAGGAAGATCTGTGATTGATGACTGGTCCAATGAAGGAACAGCATGAATGCACACAGCGCATCTCGTGTCAGGTGAGTGTGTAGCGTACACACTGTGTACGCAACATTAACTCAAGTTGCTGACCACACGATCATCAATAGCCACCATGGATTTGAAACACGATCATCAGAACTGACATTGCTAAGACCGTCTGTGTTCAATATTAGCCACCATGGATTTGAAACAAGATTCAAGTACTATGACTTTTCTTGATGAAAATCAAGTGCCACATAGCGGTATATGGTGTCACATGTTATAACCAAGTACCTAGTCAGCAAAGCATAGAATTTTTCTTGCTATAACATTGATGAATCGTTGACTTGTTTGATTGGCTACTGGCTTTACCACACTATAAAGTGCAAGTCATTTGACTGCAGAAGACCTTGATGATGGGCTGGCTGTGTTACTGGGTGCATCTAGCGGCCATGGCCACGCATTGATCATGCCAGATTGTTGGCTGTGTCCATTGGCCGTGAATTGAGCGTGACAGTGGTTGATATAGCGTCAGCTGGTGACCAATTAATCACATGCATGGTGCTGCAAATCACATAGGAAATGATATTCTTACGGACTGCAATCCGTCATCGACCAGTGCACTGTCTGAGTAAGAGTCTGCTGCTGTCTTGCTGAGAAAAGAAAAGAAAATATGAATCCTGCAAACTGTACAAAGTACACAGACTTTAGAAGAGTGCAGCATTGATTTCTGCAGTTGAACAAAACATGTTTTATAGAATCACAATTTTTATACAACTGTAGACTCAATAAAACATGTTCTGTGCAGAACATCCAATGATTTGGAAAACATGCCCTCTCAAAGAATGTATTCCAACAGTTTAGGTCTAAACACACACAACTATAGAATACAGAGCTGGTAAAGATAGTCTTCAAATATCACTAGCTAAATCAGTTGCTGTTTGCCTCATTTTGGTGTTAATTTGTTATTATTTTTATGAACTTAATCAAATCTTCTTTCAAATTCCAATTTACTTTCTTATAAAAGCATTTGACACAGGTAGTATAGTCTAGTAAGTTTCATTATGTCGATAATTATCTCCTAAAACTGAGAGAAATCACAGACTGATCGAGTGTATAAATCTCCTAAAATTGAGAGAAATCACAGACTGATCTCGGCAGCTGAACACACAACCTGTCTCTCATTTCTTCTTCTCAACTTCAACTGCAATGACCACAGTCACTCTACTGCTTCCATTTTGAAATCATATAGACAAAGAACAGCAGATCCTAACAAAATACAATTGCTTGGCTTATATATATATATGAAGTTAAACACTGCTGTAGCTGTTGTATCATACTGTTACAACATCTTCATTTACATCAAACATAATGCTTTCAGCCAATACAAGATGCAAAAGGTGCTGACCTACTGCAGTAAGCTTATATTGGCAATGATGGCAACTACATAACTGCAGCATTGTAACTACACGGTGAACGGGAAAAAACCGAACCTCTACAAGAAATAAAAAAATTAATACAAAACATGGAAAAATATTATTGAGAATAAAACTATTTTATTCCCAACTATAAACTTAACTAGTTTTTGTGATTATACGCTATTCCAATTAAAACTTGATGTCATTTAAGATGTTTCAAACAGTGTATACAGCGACTGAACTAACGGAGGTCAACAAGCAGGCACGGCTTTAGCGATCAAGGCAGTTGTTGATGCGCTATCCCGCAAATTTGATTCTGTTCAAATAGCCTAGACCCGTGAACTATAAAATCTGGTCTGTGATGCATGAAAAAGTTTACAAGAAAAGGTACGTGGTGTCGGATAACTGCGTCAGCGTATGATATAGGCACGGGACGAATCAGATCAAGCTGTAATAAGTGTAATTGATTCAGCAACTAGTCAGTGAGAGCGCGTCTATGTGCGTGTTTTGAGGCCGAAGGAGGATATTTAGAACACATTATAACTAACAAGTGATAGTTATCTGATTCTTGTCCTTTAAACTGAGTTTTCTCCAAATTTTATTAAAATATACGAATTATTACACAAATTATCGTAGCAATAGGAGAGGTTCGGTTTTTTCCCGTTCACCGTGTATATCTGCACATGTCAGCATGATATGCTTTACACATATGGATTGCTGAATACCTGTCCTCTCTTATCCAAAAGGATTCCGCCTTTAATAAACCTGATGCTTCTCCTAATCAATGAACACAATGGATGAGTCAAACAAGGAGAAAATCGAAATTCCAATGCACATGTAACTGTAGACTTCAAACTGAATAGACAGACAAGAGGACTTAATGGTCTTAATGGTCTTAACGATCTAAATGGTCTAAATGGTCTAAATGGTCTGAATGGATTTGAGTCTGACTGGCATTGTCCTATTTGTCCTTCATCAATCAATCAACGTAATACAAGACCGAA
This sequence comes from Lumbricus rubellus, assembly GCA_945859605.1. Taxonomy (NCBI): domain Eukaryota; kingdom Metazoa; phylum Annelida; class Clitellata; order Crassiclitellata; family Lumbricidae; genus Lumbricus; species Lumbricus rubellus. The sequence continues at coordinate 35,729,848 of OX243815.1, read as the reverse complement.
ATTAAAATGACTAAACATAATTCCCGGTTGCTTTGAAACAAAATTTGAATAAAATTAGAAATGGAGATGAAAAAGATAAGAAGAAGAAGAAGAAAGACCCATACATGGATGAATGCTGGTTGGTGTTGGATCATCAACAGAGTACACTGTCAAACACATAAAGAGCTGATTCTCATAGAGATCAGCAAAGTCACTCGGCACAGGACTCTTCAACAATATACTAAGTCACAGGACAATCAAGCAATGGCAAAACAATGAAGACAATCAAGCAATGGGAAAACAATGAAGACAATCAAGCAATGGGAAAACAATGAAGACAATCAAGCAATGGGAAAACAATGAAGACAATCAAGCAATGGCAAAACAATGAAGACAATCAAGCAATGACAAAACAATGAAGACAATCAAGCAATGGCAAAACAATGAAGACAATCAAGCAATGGGAAAACAATGAAGACAATCAAGCAATGACAAAACAATGAAGACAATCAAGCAATGGGAAAACAATGAAGACAATCAAGCAATGACAAAACAATGAAGACAATCAAGCAATGTCAAAACAATGAAGACAATCAAGCAATGGGAAAACAATGAAGACAATCAAGCAATGGGAAAACAATGAAGACAATCAAGCAATGAGAAAACAATGAAGACAATCAAGCAATGGCAAAACAATGAAGACAATCAAGCAATGTCAAAACAATGAAGACAATCAAGCAATGGGAAAACAATGAAGACAATCAAGCAATGGCAAAACAATGAAGACAATCAAGCAATGGCAAAACAATGAAGACAATCAAGCAATGACAAAACAATGAAGACAATCAAGCAATGGCAAAACAATGAAGACAATCAAGCAATGACAAAACAATGAAGACAATCAAGCAATGGGAAAACAATGAAGACAATCAAGCAATGAGAAAAAATGAAGACAATCAAGCAATGGGAAAACAATGAAGACAATCAAGCAATGGGAAAACAATGAAGACAATCAAGCAATGGGAAAACAATGAAGACAATCAAGCAATGGGAAAACAATGAAGACAATCAAGCAATGACAAAACAATGAAGACAATCAAGCAATGACAAAACAATGAAGACAATCAAGCAATGACAAAACAATGAAGACAATCAAGCAATGGCAAAACAATGAAGACAATCAAGCAATGGCAAAACAATGAAGACAATCAAGCAATGGCAAAACAATGAAGACAATCAAGCAATGGGAAAACAATGAAGACAATCAAGCAATGACAAAACAATGAAGACAATCAAGCAATGACAAAACAATGAAGACAATCAAGCAATGACAAAACAATGAAGACAATCAAGCAATGGCAAAACAATGAAGACAATCAAGCAATGGCAAAACAATGAAGACAATCAAGCAATGTCAAAACAATGAAGACAATCAAGCAATGGGAAAACAATGAAGACAATCAAGCAATGGGAAAACAATGAAGACAATCAAGCAATGGCAAAACAATGAAGACAATCAAGCAATGGGAAAACAATGAAGACAATCAAGCAATGGGAAAACAATGAAGACAATCAAGCAATGGCAAAACAATGAAGACAATCAAGCAATGGCAAAACAATGAAGACAATCAAGCAATGACAAAACAATGAAGACAATCAAGCAATGGCAAAACAATGAAGACAATCAAGCAATGGGAAAACAATGAAGACAATCAAGCAATGGCAAAACAATGAAGACAATCAAGCAATGTCAAAACAATGAAGACAATCAAGCAATGTCAAAACAATGAAGACAATCAAGCAATGGGAAAACAATGAAGACAATCAAGCAATGACAAAACAATGAAGACAATCAAGCAATGGGAAAACAATGAAGACAATCAAGCAATGGGAAAACAGTGAAGACAATCAAGCAATGGCAAAACAATGCGCATAGACAATTCATGATTATAAAACTTATAGCATTGCATCTGTTGATCAGGGATTTGTTGATCGGTGGCTCAAATAAAACTGATTACACTTCAATGTAAAACTGTTTGCATGTCAGTATAGTACATAACCATCATTTTGTCCGAGCCAGATTTGTTTTAGGGTTTTGGTCCATTTCACAGCCTAAGGGTAAGATGTAAAATCTCACCAACCGCTGCCAATGCTTGAAATAAAAATGTGCCATTAATAATTGTAATAAAAAGAAATTATGGATAACTACCGTTGATTTGCCCAAGTGGCTTGGCCAAGATGATTGCATGTCTCATAAGTATCTCATTTCTGATCAATTATTTGTTCGCATTTGAATCCTGACAAATTTCATTCGTTTGGATTTGCTCATGTGTCACTGCATGTGTTCCTGGACTTACTTCTCTCGTTTGATGGCACTTCTCAGTGTTTACACGTTTGCTGACATTGTGAGTCTTGCACACCATACCATATAAGCTTATCCAACCTCTGTGAGAAGCTTCTCGTTACTGACTGTTCAACAGAAAGAGCCAAGGAGTCGTTGCACTTGTGCTCGACAGTTTAATGTGGTGACAATAGACTACAAGTGCAATTGTTGACAGCAAACAATGCTATGCTCCACACACCTGGTGGCAGAAGGACGTACCATATACTGTGAGGGACGTGACTTCATGAGTTGCGAACCACACTGCCTGTTGTCGTTTACCTTCTTGGAAGTCATGCACAGTATGAGCAACAATGTCTGACGAGAGACTTACGTTGCTGCACTGGAACTGTTTTCAGCATCATCAGAAGAAGACTTCTATACATCGCTAGTATGAGAGGAGTGCCACTTGAAAAATACAGTTGGTCCTGCATCTAAACTGGTCATTGAACACCAATATGATTTCAATATTATGCACTCATAACAAAACAGATCATCTCAAGATCCTCTTAGGATATCTTCAGGTCTGTTATCTTTGCAACTGTCCCACATATGCATAAATCATCAATGGGAAAATTGTAGATCATTAATCACCATACTTAATGTTGCATACTTATTTCCATAACATCAACTGCGTTAGTACGCACATCTATGCACCAACACCTGAAAATCTGAGCCCGACAGAAAGTTTCTCGACGTTAGAATCTTGCATATGTGGCATGCAATTTAAGGCTAACATGTTGAATCACAACAATAACATTGCAATTGTCAATCTATTAGAGGTCAAAGTATTAAATGTATGTATGTACACTTGTTATAGCGCACCTTCAAGAATCTACTCAGAAATGCTCCCGAATACAGCGTGGATGACACTGAATCGAAGTTTAATGCCGAAGCGCTGAGCATTTGCAAGTGAAGGCCTTGCCCAGAGTCTTTTTGAGGCAGCTTGAGGTGGATTCGAACCTGCAACCCTCCGACTGCAAGGCAACAAACATACCCACTACACCACCATGACCCGCTAAACTGATTACACTTCAGTGCTTAACGTATCAAGTCAGAAGAGAAAAATTACTGAATGGCACAAAAATGCGCAAAGATAAGACAATCATATGCTACATTACCATTGTTGACCTGCGATCGTCGAATGAGAAGATACACGTATCTCATGATGCTGTGCAGTCTTACACTCGACAATCTCTCAGAGGCGCGAAAAGAACATAATTTTCCAATGCAGATAAAATCGTGTTAAGTAGCAGAACGTATCCTCATCAACGCCTCTCATTAGCTCACTCTCTTCTCTGCCCAGTGACTGCCACAAGCAGAGCAGCAGGATGATGATTCAAAGAAGCGTTTTATCTAATAAAACATGTTGGTAAATACCCAGCCGCGTCGTCGTCGTCGTCGTTCATTAAAGCCAGCTTCACCAGCAGAATCTCACAGCAGGACCCGTCTGTAACCGATAACAAACGACGACGACAACCTAAAGGGGAGCAGGAGGAGGAGGAGGCAGATGACAAGCGGCTTTCATTCACCGCATTCACAGATAAAATCCAAGGCAAACTGGATGGCAAGAGAGAGAGATCCATGTGCACATGCCAACAGACGCGACGACGTCGACACTGCCACACGCTTCTTCACTGCCACACACTGTCACTCGTGCGGCTTCCATGCAGCTGGTCGGTCGGTCGGTCGATCGGTCGGTCGGTCAGAGCGACGACCGACGACTTCGATAACTGACAGCTTTCTGATTTCAGTCGAGCGGTGGCTCCTCGTCCACTTGGTCGACAGACGACGATGGCGGCGACGGAGTCATGAGCAAATCGATAAGCGGCAAAGCTTTCATTAGCATCGCTTTCACACTCACTACCAACAACCCCCCTCCCCCAACGTAATAATCACCATAAATGCATTCAACCATTTAACAATTAAATCATTAACTGTCTCAATCGTACTAAACAAAATATTACATTATTTCATTAACCACTGGCAGAACCTGCTTCAGTAGAAAAGTCACATTTTTGAGCAGCCTACTTTGAAAAAAATAATAATGAATGCCCTAATAATTATAATGAATCCTACCGAACAACCTAAGTAGAAGAAATTCACTTATAAACAGCCACCTATGAGAACAGAATCAAAAGGCAGACAGGATCTGGTTTAGTTTTATGTTAAAACCCAACTTCCAAAGACAGGTGGACACTATAGAGGATGATTCGAATTTAAGCATTTTTCGCATAGAGAGCAGTCCAAATTTAATGCTAAAAGCTCATTTATGCATTCTCTTCCAAACAATTCCCTCTGCCCTCAACTCAATGCATTTCAGACCTGTATTGTACCGGGTACTCAACAATCAGCGGCAGGAGGCAGCTGGGTACGCCACATTCAGAAGAACATCATGCACCTAAGTCTGCACTGCTGAGAGAATTGATAGACCAATATCCATTTGCCGCACAGGTATTACCACCAAAAACTCCCGTAAGAGGATTTCTGGTCCCATGACATTTTTAAAAATGCTAACGGTATAAACAAATGCTCAGATAAACATACACATGTTTAAAATGCCTTCTTGATAACTGTAAGCCATTGAAATAGAAGAAGAGAATATGTGATATCATTTTTGCTTATAGCACAGTAAACAATATCCATGGACAATCTTAGTCAGTGCAGGGTGAATATTGGAACCTTCAGTTAGAAACCTCTTAGCACATTCTAAGAAAATGGAGAGTGTTTGTCAAACGTGCTTTCACCACCTGACTCAGATTCGAATACTACACTGTACCGTGTACAATGTGCATGGTCATTACACATTCTTATCTAAGTGTGTATATTGATGCATTAAAGTTGTATTGAACCCTATTAAGTGATTGATTATCATTGGTAATTAATCTGATTTGATTAATTAAATGTTCAGTAATAATAATGACCAGTGCAGTAAGGGATAAAAGTTGTGGTTGTTTACTGCGATACTTTGGTAATGGACGAATACAATCTTCATGAATGTTATGTATGTATGGGCACTTGTTACAATACAATACAACTGAAATTTGATAATGCCCTCCTTACAAAGCTCAAAAGTGTACATTGAAGTTCGGTGGTAATTAAAATTATCTATACTCTATAGATAGACTCAAAGAGGAAAGTTTTCAGTTTAGAGCGAAAGACAGTCTCGCTAGGGGAGTTACGAACATAAGGAGGCAGAGAGTTCCAGATGAAGGAACCAGCAAATGTGTTATAGCGCCCTTTCAAGATTTATACTCAGAAGCACTTACGACTACAGCTCAGACACATAAGCCAATGGACCCCTCCTAAACAGTTGGCTGCTGAACTTCTGGTGGCAAGGGGTGAGATGTACACAGAATTAACTCATTGCTGCTACTATTAATACTAAGGTGGACGTGGTTAAATAGCAAGCAATAATGAAACCTAAATTTAGAAGTAGCCAGGATTAGATGCAGTACACACATAGCTCATATTAGATCAAACTCTTGACCTGATCTGCAAGGAAGCTTTTTTATTGCAACCAATTTCACACACAGACACCGACACACACACACACACACACAAACTACCACACACACACAAACACACACACGCACCGTAACAGATTGATGAGACATTGGCTACACAGAGGGAGGCCCCAAAAAATATGCTTATGTCTAATTTTTTAAAATATTATTAATACTCATGTCTACAAGAGCCAAGAGCTGACTTTGTCTGAATGGTTGCCATTATTCAAATAACTATATATTTAAGTGATGAATGGAGACAACATTGGGCCGTAAAAGCATTGCTTTCACATCTTCTGCTATGATATGAAAGCAAATTCATGTTTGCAATCACAATTACACCATAGCTTCTGATTAACCGTGTCGCAACTCTAAAGATGGTTAGTTGACTACAGCAAACCACTTCCACATGTCTAACCATTACCCACATTAACCAATTGCAATCGACATCAAATGCAGTACTCTCCTCTAGAAAAGTTTTAGGCTAAGTTTATGTATTTACCAGGTTTCATGTAGAAGAAACTGCACTAGTTTAATACCTAAGAAAATATTTTGCAAGTTGGGCTCCATCTTACTTTAGAGATCAACACACGCAACCTCAGTCTCATTCGTATACCTGGTCACAGAACATTTGCTCTGCATCACAACATGGTAATCAAGTTGTCCTCCTTTCCAGCGGTCCATACACATAATCCAGTGTCCTCCACCAACCCCCACCCCAGCCATCCAGTCCATAGTCTAGCATCAAAACTTTCTACTGACCAGTCAATCTTTCTCAATTTAAAGGTTGTCATGTAACAAGCAACATGCACCACTCGCTGGCATTTCTCTGCATCTTTTCTGCAGGCACTTGCAAGGCAATTCTGCATGAATGCATACTACAGACTTTTCTTTTTCAATTTCAATGTTGGCACGTTTGAGGCATCTCTCTTTATGTCACACACAGCAAATTCATGTCCGCAATCGTAATTACCGGTACACCATAGCTTATGATTTACCCTCTCCACCCATTTAATTTACCACCACATCAGCTGTTTTAGCAATAACTTTTACTTTCTAAAGCTATTAATTGTTTTGCTTTGACCCTTATTTGAGATCATTAAACATTTAATGTCAACATTTTCATTCATTATAATTATTTTTAACAATTTAAAACAAGCAACGTACTTTAACTTAAACATATTTTTATATTAACGATATTGACATATGACAATTGCATGGTGTGTCGCCAAATTTGGCAGTAAGATTAGGTGTCATGCATAGAAAAAGTTAAGTACCTCTGGTCTAAACTAAAGCACACAGAAATGCTAAGAACCAATTTCCTCCAAGAGAATTTCTCATCCAAGATCATAGCACAGAGGGCTGTACACAGAGGTATATGCGGGTATACAGCGTGTACTCACCTCCGGGAAAAACCGGCATCATGTACTCACAGGAAATTCATGAAAACTCATGTACTCACCTCCCAAAAACTTGAATTTTTTTCTGCAAGTGTTACTCACCTCAAAATTTATCAGTACAGCCGTGAAAGCACATGACCCTGGACTCAACTGATCCACAACTGCTAACAACCACAGAAGGACTACAGAAGCCATAAGCCAATGATCACTAGCAGTGCATCACTGACCACCGGCTACACTCACACCCATTGCTGCTATTGTCAGTCTTTCATGCAAGTAAGTAGCCGGATTTCACAAAATGCAGCTGCTGCAAAAAGTTACTGTTGGTGGAGCAGGAAATGTCGAAAACAGGAAGTTAGCAACAAGCAGAAAATATGAGAGCTTCTGGCATTCACTTTGCGATGGCAAGCTGTTCGACGAATGGCAAGTTCTTTGTAAGTAAATGCTTCAAATTTCACAGGTTCAATGAGTATTGGCGAGTAACAAAGACTGCAGCAGTCATGATGTATTCTTAGTAGCAGATGCCATGTTGCAATCTGGATATTCCCGGCTGCATATTCAATTGGTTTGAAACTTACCTTGATGACAGAAAACATGCAACCTGCTTCGAAGGGAAAACATCAATGATTAAGAAAATGTCGTTCAGCGTTCAGGCGTCGGCCTGGCAAAGTTTATCACTGGCACTTCTGACCTGCATCCAGTTAATGACCAAAACCGACTATTGAAATATGCAGATGACACCTATCTACTAATCGGCTCTAACAACATTGGATCTGCCCAAAGTGAACTCCTACACATACAAACTTAGGCCACCAGCAAAAACCTGCACATCAACCCAAAAAAGACCAGGGAGATGGCTTTAGTGAGGCGATCAATCGCTTCATTGGTCTCCATGTCGTTCATTACAGGAGTTAAGAGAGCTACTTCTATAAAACATACTGGGTGTTACAATCGGTGAACATCGTACTGTATCAGAGCATGTTGACATTGATATACTCTAGGCTCATGTGCCTCCTTAATCCACGCTCTGCGCGTGCTGCGTGCTCATGGCATGCCTGGACCGGCCTTGCATGTCATTACTCGAGCAACCACAGTTGCACGTCTGCTGTACGCCTCTCCAGCCTGGTGGGGACTGCTGAGCGCTGGTGAGATCGACCGCATCGAAAGGTTTCTGGGTCGTGTCCTACAAGCTGGGTTCCTTCCATCCGATACCCCTAAAGCAGACACTATGGCACAGGCTGCTGATGCTGCCCTCTTCAAAGCTATAATTAAAGACAAGGATCATGTTCTTCAAAAAAATTTCACATATAGACTTCCTGGCAAATACAATCTGCGCCCAAGGCCGCATCCATTTGAACTAATCAGTAAAAACAACAAAAACTTCATAAACACGGATGCTGTGTAAAACCGTTTACTAGGCTTTTAATACGCTGCTCTCTCTATGCTTGTTAACTGTCGCATTGTGTCGAAAAGTTATTTTGTCAATAAAACGAATATATATATATAATCTGACATTGCGAAGGGTCAACCATGGAAGAAGCAGCCAACGAAAGATCACAGACTGTTTGCTATAATAGTTGTTCACAGCAACACAATGTTGTCATTTGTAAAATCATTCATATGCAGTTGACCATGCAAACACACAGATGTCGACTTAGATGTAGGGCATAGCCGGGTGCTGACCCGGTTACCCGGAATTGCCGGGTATTTGATACCCGGCAGATAACCGGACCGGTGATATAAGGTCTACCGGGCCGGGTGGGTAATTATGAATAGCATACCACACATCAAAGGGCTTAACAGCTAACCTGCAAGATCTCTCAACTGGGCATTGTAGTACAATGAACAGACAATCCCAGAACAGACAGCCTGCTGATGGTTGCTTTATATTAGACTATCCTATATCAAACAGGGACCAGCAAGATGAGGGGGGGAAGAGGAGGAGGGAGAGTTTATATCACTCTCTACCATGCTGTCTGTCTTCCATCCTCCTCCTTCTCCTCTTTGTTTTGTACTACCCCTTTCTTCAGGAGAGGAACAGTGGTAGACTTGAAGGAGAAGAGGAATAATATAAAATTATATATATATATATATATTTATATATATTTAAATAGAAGAGTGGCACCTTGTGTCATGCTTTCTCCTCTTCTTCCTTCCTCCTCTTTCTTCTCTATTACCCCTTCCTCTTCCTCCTGCTGTTTGGCTGTTTGAAATATGATCTAACAGAGAAGAGACAGGAGATGATGAAGGAGGAGGGAGAAGGAACTGTGGTAGAAGGTGAAGAAGTATAGGAAAGGGGAAGAGGTGTATATGTATATATGCAAGTGCTGCTCACTGACCATAGCTATATAGGTCGGCCAGTGGTCATCTGTTAATCCCTTATCTTTAAAGCCTGTTTGATCTGTCACACTCTCATTCAAGTCAGAGCTCTAGACTAGGACTTGTCAGAAGGGATACCTTCCACCTGTTGACATGCTTTTGCAGCCAAGCTTAATAGGCTTGCCCCCCCCCCCCCCCCCCATATGACCAAGTACCGGTATACATCTCACAGATTAAGGGATGGTGCACTTTGAAATATATCTACATGTAGTTGGACTGCATACACCACAGAAACAGGACTGTTTATCAGGGCTGCTGACCTCTGACCTCCTTTCCTCCTGCCTGACTGGACAGTTCATAATTTCTATACAATACATCTATCAGCAGAGGTCATGAACAGATATTACTGGCACCCCTCAATCAATAACCCCTGGTAGAACTCAACTGTAGTAAAACTCTGACACTGAAGAATTTGACTCAATTCCACCAAAGGTAGTTAACAAACTGAGTGGTGTTCTTTTGACAGCATTCAAAGGGGAGACATACTATTCAGTTTAGAGATTAACGATTACTTTTAATACGCGGACCCGGTACCCGGACCCGGTACCCGGACCCGGCAGATTTTATTCAAACTACCCGGACCCGGTACCCGGTTGAAAAACGGCACCCGGCTATGCCCTACTTAGATGCAAAAGTACCAATGAACACATGAGACATAATTTGCAAACAGTTTATAACTAAACAAAGGCACAACTTTCAAAACAAAATTTGACAGCAGCCGGATGTACAGAGCCATTCAGTGCACCCCTCCATCTTTCCCTTCTCCAGCAAAGTGCTCCACCCATCAAGTCAAGTGTTGCTTCTAGAAATTATTGTAGCAATCAATGCTTACACTAATTTAGTTAATTCTAATCTGCCAAAAATATGCAAAGTCTAGAGATGCAAGTAATGCTTCTAGAGTCTGTAAAATATAACCACAACAATACTCACATAGCATCTTTGTAACACAGAGATCACAAAGTGCATTTGCTACAATTTTGTCAAATGATATGTTGAAAATATTACACAGGAAAGTTGGCAAAAAGACAATGCAGAGACTGTCGACATTAAATTACAAAACTGGGACAAAGAGGATTAGATGAGATGGAAAAGCAGTTACAACCTTTAAGCATGGCAAGCTGCAAGCATAAGTTGGCAAAAAGACAATGCAGAGACAAAGAGACAGACATACAAAGAGATTTGCAAAGAAAGTGACAGAAGAGTCGGCGTTATTATGTAAATTGTCGAATGTGCTCACCAGAGCTGAAAGAGTCGACATTAGTTGCTGATTCACCACAAGGCATTGCTGATGAATTTTTTCTCATCATCACAAAATAATGAGGAAGTTCGTTAACTCTGTGGTTACTTCAGTTCTTTTATGCTGTTGAATTTCATTCAGACCACAGACAGACAGAGCTCTCATCAACATCTCACATTGATTTACAAAACTAGACGTATACCTTCTTACTGACGATGCCATAGAAACTGTCGACATTAAATTACAAAACTGGGACAAAGAGGATTAGATGAGATGGAAAAGCAGTTACAACCTTTAAGCATGGCAAGCTGCAAGCATAAGTTGGCAAAAAGACAATGCAGAGACAAAGAGACAGACATACAAAGAGATTTGCAAAGAAAGTGACAGAAGAGTCGGCGTTATTATGTAAATTGTCGAATGTGCTCACCAGAGCTGAAAGAGTCGACATTAGGGACTGACGAGGAACACTCAGGAAATGAACGAAACAGACGGATGATTCAAAGAGAGATAGAGAAAGGAGAGCGACTCTGCAAAGGAGACACTGCCAACAATAGCAACATAGACAGAAGCAACAGAGACAGAAGCAACAGAGACAGAAGCAACAGAGACAGAAGCAACAGAGACAGAAGCAACAGAGACAGAAGCGTGAGGCGCGGTGGTCTAGTGGTGGCGTCGTTGCCATTGAGCCGGAAGGTTCGAGGTTCGAATCCACCTCGCCGCGTAAGGACCTTGGGCAAGTTCTTCACTCACAATTGCTCAGCGCTTCGGCGTGAAACTCAAATGCAGTGTCCGCTCTGCGTCGGGAGCGCCTCTGAGTAGAAGGAGCTTGAAGGGGCGCTATAACAAGTGCACATACAAACAAACAAACAAACAAAGAAGCAACAGAGACAGAAGCAACAGAGACAGAAGCAACAGAGACAAAAGCAATAGAGACAGAAGCAACAGAGACAAAAGCAATAGAGATAGAAGCAATAGAGATAGAAGCAACAGAGACAGAAGCAATAGAGACAAAAGCAATAGAGATAGAAGCAACAGAGACAGAAGCAACAGAGACAGAAGCAACAGAGACAGAAGCAACAGAGACAGAAGCAACAGAGACAGAAGCAACAGAGACAAAAGCAATAGAGACAGAAGCAACAGAGACAAAAGCAATAGAGATAGAAGCAATAGAGATAGAAGCAACAGAGACAGAAGCAATAGAGACAAAAGCAATAGAGATAGAAGCAACAGAGACAGAAGCAACAGAGACAGAAGCAACAACCTCAGAGCCTAACGACGACACTGATGTCTGTTCAGCAGGCAGCAGGTTTTTTTAAGCCACAACACACAAACTGCTTTCATTGAAACATTCACAGCTCAACCGAAGATAGGATGGGTAAGTGAAAGAAAATTGAGCCGAGTCTCGTCCGCTAAGCCTGCGATGATTGAAGAACTGGACGAGAGGAAGACTGACGGCAAAATCAATCTCAGAAAGATCGGATTTACTGCAGCGTCACATATATAACTCAGTTCCAGCTTCATCTGTCAACCACTGACCAGCTGACAAGCCCTTAAAAACGAAGGGCAACTTAGGCAGGCGGTTGCTAGGCAACATGACGCCCAACCAATGCCATTATGCTGCCGACTGGAAGGAAGGAGACGAGACAGAGTGTTAACTAAACCACGTCATAAACAAATCCAACCGGTTCCAACAGAAAAGACAATTACATCTGATGCAGGATTTGAACCAGACAGATGCCTTGCAGCAGACACGTCCAAGTGAAACAGATGCACAGCTCCTTGAATGACCTTGATGCTGTAATCCTAATCTATTGACAAATACAAGTTTTGTCTTTGAATGCGCAATTGCGCATGCTTAATTGCTTATGTATAATGTCATTTTAACTCAGAATGCAGTTTGTGGTTGGTCCAATGACCTGGAATGGACTTCCCTTGACCATGTGACACCTCTCAAGCTGTTCTCAATTTCACAAACTGTTGAAAACTGTATTTTTTCGCTTGATCTCGGTCGGGAGCGCCTCTGAGTAGGTGCCTTGAAGAGGCGCTATATAAACTACGATTGGTTGATTGATTGATTGATAAAAGTTCAGCAGTATTTTTTTCTGACAGACTCCAATCATCAAAGGGAGCTAATTAGCAACTCAGCGTCAAATAAATATTTCCAATTAACTGCATAAGTCATCAGAAGCAGAAACTCTTAGACTAATGAGATACAGAGAAAGACAAATGAGCGAATCATCTCCATGACAACAAGTACCAAGGAGCGCAACGTAAGAAAAGGTCAAAATAGTGTTCACTGTTTTTCACTGGTTAAACCATGATAGATGATCAGATCAACTCCACAATCTGTGCTTTTTAACATTTGGATCTGACATTAGAGTCTTCTGGTTTAATTGTTCTTCTGTTCTGAGTTCTTCAAATAAATGATATATACATGGTTTGAAGATGAAATTAAAAATGAACAAAAGTAGTTGATGATAATGAAGGGTTTTAAATTTGCTATTGATCACATCTTGAAAAAGAAGTGGCAGGCTAGTTATTTGAGTTAGAGTGCACAGTGCAAACATTCATCTGTACTCTAAATTCTATGATTTTTCTTCAGAGAACAGTGACACCAATGCACTTGATCAGAAAAATAATTAGGGTGCAAGTCATTGCATAAATGACCATCTCAATCAGCTGAGTAATCAAATGACCTGAGTGTAAATGAATTAAAGTTGACAGGCACACACTCAGTTAGCATGGCTGGCAATGTGAAGACGACCTTGTCTTTCCTGTCTTGCCTTTAGCCATCTTCACTCTGAAGGTTGGCTATGGAAGACCACCATGAACCATCGGTCGTCTCCAATTGAGTCTGTCTTCTGTTTCGTCGATAAATGGTGCATGGTAAATCCTCTTCATGTCCTTATGTTGTTATCAATCAATTGTTGGTCTTCTGTATGTCGATGAGTCATATGCTGTATGCTGCATTATTTCTTCTTCAAAAAATCTCTATGCCTGCTCATAAGAAAACCAAAATACAGCAAATTTCTTGTCCTCATATTTGTTAACAATTTCCATTCTAGTCCAACATGCAAGTTATCTTGCCTTTCCCACAAGATAAGCAGTATCTGTCTCAATTCTGTATTCCTATTTCATCAGTTTTCTAAGCAGACAATCGTCACAACCATAGGTTGCAACTTACCAAATCTCCTCTTAGCTGCAACTAATAAACATAACTTTCCATGGTTCCTTCAAGGATCCTATGACTTTTCACCCTTCGAGCCCTCCAGCTCCAAGGCACCGAACCCACCATTGCACCACCATGCCCCACATTTTATTTTCTGCATGCCCAGTTATAAAACATTCAAGGTATTGAAATGTGTTACCCTGTTCCAGTTCGTTCTTCACCTTGAACCCAAATGTATACAGAGCACCATTCCTTTCAATCACCTGGCCTTGTTTCTGTTCACTCTCTGCTATGAGATCTTAAATAACTCATCTGATATTTCATGCTCTAAGGTCCATAATCTGAAAAACCTGTTTGTCAGCATATTGTGTAATCAGCATATTGTGTAATCAGCATATTGTGTAATCAGCATATTGTGTAATCAGCATATTGTGTATCAGCATATTGTGTATCAGCATATTGTGTAATCAGCATATTGTGTATCAGCATATTGTGTATCAGCATATTGTGTAATCAGCATATTGTGTAATCAGCATATTGTGTACTACGTGTAGTCGGCATATTGTGTATCAGCATATTGTGTAATCAGCATATTGTGTATCAGCATATTGTGTAATCAGCATATTGTGTATCAGCATATTGTGTATCAGCATATTGTGTATCAGCATATTGTGTAGTCAGCATTTTGTGTAATCAGCATATAGTGTAATCAGCATATTGTGTACTACGTGTAGTCGGCATATTGTGTATCAGCATATTGTGTAATCAGCATATTGTGTATCAGCATATTGTGTATCAGCATATTGTGTATCAGCATATTGTGTAGTCAGCATTTTGTGTAATCAGCATATTGTGTAGTCAGCATTTTGTGTAATCAGCATATTGTGTAGTCAGCATTTTGTGTAATCAGCATATTGTGTAATCAGCATATTGTGTAATCAGCATATTGTGTAGTTGGCATATTGTGTAATCAGCATATTGTGTAGTTGGCATATTGTGTGTGGCTAAGGTATTGTACAGAACAAAGGTTCCTACAAACTGACATTACGATATTCACCAGGTGGCAGCTCTATTAGACCTGTGCTGTAGTGACCTCTGTTCATACACAACTGACTGTAGATTAAAATTAGGACAATCAATCAACAAAACACATGGATAGCATGATAGGTGCCATAATTCAGGATGGAGAATTGAAGATAGCACTGATGATGGATGACAATGACTCATGCTGACTTAACAACTAAGTACTAAATATTCTATATTTTATAAGGAATTTTGCAAAAAAAACTAATTACAAATCACAAATGTCTTGGCATTCTCTAAATTTCTATTGTTTTCTCTGTCTACAAAACTTATAAAAATTGACTATAGTAGGTCTACTAATGGTTTCACAGTGTACCATCATGATGCACTGCATTAAAACCACAGACTCAAAAGCAAATGCACTTGACCAGCTTACTGTCCACGGCAGTAGTGTAGTCCTAAAAAATGAAGTGGGGGGAACGCTCTTTATAATAATATTAGTAGTAGTAGTAGTAGTAGTAGTAGTAGTATTAATATTCCATTATCCCTGGAAAAAAGTAGTAGGGGAACGGCGTTTCCCCGCGTTCCCCCTCACTACACCACTGGTCCACGTTGACTAAAAGAGACGAATCAATTGTTTAATTGGTCATCTGACCAATCTGTTGTTTTACATGTGACCTAAGAACGACTAAAGGAATGCTATATTGGAACCTATATTTATTTACATTATATTCATTAGGCATAAAAAAAATGTTGTGTTTCCGGTAACCCGACCGACCCATTTTTACGGCCGCGACCCAAATATTTTTGTAAAAAAATTTTAGTAAAAAAAGTTAATAAAAAATATTTCTTTAAACTTTTTTAAAAAACATTTGTATTGACATAACAGAAAAGACGTCAACAAAAATGAAATTAATAGGACTGTTTCTAAAGCAGTTTTAGGTGCAGACAGTCGAGAAATAGGCAGTTTATACTTGCTTAGAACATGCACTTTGTTGCAGCGTGCAAAACAGACTAGTGGGGTATACTTTTTCGGATAGTCACTGCATAAAAATATTTTCCCAAACTAAAAATATTTTCCGACCTACCTACCCAATTTTTTTTAGCTCTGTTACCGGAAACACAACATTTTTTTTAGGCCTTAGTAATAAACATATACCTCAAGTATCAGCAGAATAATGACAATTATCACACCATTACATTTCACCTGTGATCCCTTAAAACAGGTGAGCATGTATAAAAAAATTAAAATACACAGCATTCTTCAAGATTCATTTACAAAAAGGTTTCAGGTTTACAAATTAACGCATGTTAAGTGATACCCTTAAATAATGAAAAGGATCAAATCTAACAAATCTGGACACGGCCTGAACAAGGACTAAAATAAGGGTTAATGATCAATATATAGAGAAAACTTCTAAATATTCTTCCGCATCGCCATAAATAAAGCATCATGATAATCTTACATGGAAGAGCTTTTCGATAGATATTTTTCCGAATGATTTGCTGGAGGCTTTGGTCCATTGAATCTTTCAGAAATCGCAAAGTCAGAAATTTACTAAGGCTTTTCGTAAGGAAATCTACAGCAAAAAGACACAAAAATGAACAACTCAGCAAACATAAAAGTGTCGCATTCTGCAGCAAAAACTGAAAGGAGGTCTGACCTGCCAGAGAGTATCGACATACACAAATACATATGTACACATAATGTAGACATAGACATCCATACACTATTACACCCATACATAGAAATCCATACAGTAATTCACATTTAAAGCCTCTTATTCTTGATGAGTGAAAAGTGTGATATCAGTGCAATACATTGCACAACGTAATGTAACAAAACAACACAACAAATTTTGTAGTGTGCTGCTTCAAGGCAGATGTTGCCTATACTATTAATATGCATGATCAGTCATTGACACAGAAATACATAAATGAAAGCTGAAGCGACACCGAAAAAAACACAAAAGAGAAGATGAGTTTAAGATTGCTCTTATCTAAAAAAGAAACTATAAACTTCGCTGGGAACGTCTGGATCTGTCTGGAGCTAGAAACAGAAAGAACGAACAGAACATTTCATGCAGTACAATCGGAAGAAGTGGAAGATGAGATTCATCTCGAATCATCCACAACTAATGACCAGCTACCGCAAGATGATTAGCTGATTTAAGAGCATTCCAATAGCCATCAAGCTGCAGGACTACGCACATTTTAGTAAGTCCACAATTCCAAGACTAAAAGCCGAAACATGCGAATGATTCAACGTGGGTCGAATGTTGCACAGCATAGCATTAGACTACTGTGCAACCGAACTGTTATGACATGCAGATTTCGATTTATGCAATGGTTGGAGCCTGCAAATAATGGTGGCCATGTTTTTAGCAACGCCACCCACCAAAATAAAATGAGTCTAGCGGTAGTTCATAGCGTAAGATTATAGCAGCAGCACCTACCAAAATAAGTCTAGTTAGTGTTCATGATGAACTTCATGACATTTCTTTCCATTTATATTATTAATATGAAATGAATTTCCCATGCACATGCACAAAGAACACATACAGAGAAACAAGCATACATGAGTGGACCCCTGCACACACACACACACACTTGCACACACACACACACTTGTATGCACGCACACACACACACACACACACACACACACACACACACACACACACATTTACACGCACACACACTTGCATGCACACTCATGCACACATGCAAACACATTTACACGCGCACACACATGCACACTCATGCACACATGCAAACACACACACATGTGTAAAGAGTAACTGATGGTATCAACTCCAGTCATCGCTCACCTGAGCTAACCGTCTTCATCAGAACCGGACTGTGGTTACGACTGACTGACCACAGCCAATCAAGCAAGTCTTGTCGAGTGAAGCCCGCCACGTTTTCACCCTGAATCTCGAGGATGATGTCATCGCGATGCAGACGACCACTGTGCACATTCAACCGCTTCTCATCTGCTTCACTAATGTAACAGAAGCTCGCATGTTCAGCGCCACCAAGGACGGTCACATGCAACAGACCATCGCGTCCAGATGAAAACAAAGTCTCACGAACTTCAGAGAACCACTGTCCTTTGGGATTTACTTTACCACATTTCACAGGGCTAGATCCAGTGTCACTTGCGGCCGCAGAAGAAGAATGGATAGCATCCATTGTCAATTCTCAATGCTTCTTCTTCTTGTCACATGAGTTGCTTGAAAGTACACAAAACAACAACAGCATTAATTTTTATTGCTATTATTACACAGCATTAATTATTAACTGAATACAGGTACAAAAACTTAAAATTGGCAAATCTTGTGTAGAGTCTCATTAAAGACAATAAAGAATTAAACTAAAGTATGACTAAGCATTTTGCTGCTAACCATAACAGGATACAGCAAAAGTAATAAGCATGTTTACATTTGATGGTTCGCATATCAACTGATCAATGCCATCCAACATCCACTCCCTCCATCAGTGACCTGCAGAGATGCCTTGAGAAGCGAGTCCCATATAAAAGCAAATAAAGTTCACCCAGCAGCACCTCTGAGCAGTAAATGACTTCTCTTTCCTCCCTCTCTTTCTAGACAGAACTCTGTTCACTAACGCATACCCAGGATGCAAGAGCTTGCTAGCCTCAGATAGGGACAGTAAAGTCTCCACTAAAATCAAGTTTTCTGATGCTCCAATAATACTATACATGTACGTTTGTCACATCAATCCTCAATTCCTCACTGATCAATAAATCAATGAATCATTTGAAGCCTTGATCGGAAGAACCACTTAAGTCCATTTTTTCCATTTTGAGATATTCACAAAATAAACTTTGTAAGTCTACAAGTACTTCACTTATGAAAATATGAAAATAATATTTGGCACATGTGTTGATATGTGTTGTCTCTGTAACATGTCAAAATAATATTTGCTAACCAGCTAGGTGGCGCCACGTAATAAATTTTTTAAACATGCTGCATAAGGCATTTTTAGGACATTTTTTCCAAATTTGGCAGTGTGCTTACAGATCATTCAAGAATTGTCATGGGATAACTTTGAAGTTGCTACTTTTCAGTATGAAAATAATATAACCAATTAAAAATGAATTAAATTTTATAAAGTGAAACATTATTTTAGTGGATTGTTCTTGTGTTGTGAGTCGCTTAATACTAATTTGTTGATATTTTCGTCATCATTGCCAGATTCCCGTTTGAAAACAGGATTATTCAGAATCAAGATGGTATAGGACAGCTGCTCCAGCGCCATGCATGCATGCATACATACATACATACATACATACATACATACATACATACATACATACATACATACATACATACATACATAATTACATACATACATACATACATACATACATACATACATACATACATACATACATACATACATACATACATACATACATACGTACAATTGTACATGCATGCATTCATACATGCATACATGCATACATACATACGTACAATTGTACATGCATGCCTTCATACATGCATACATGCATACATGCGTACATACATACATACATACATACATACATACATACATACATACATACATACATACATACATACATACATACATAAATACATATATGCATGCATGCATGCATACATGCTTACATACATACATGTACATACATACAATGTCATACATACATACATACATACATACATACATACATACATACATACATATATACATACATACAAGTTGTCATTCTTTGCCTTCTTCAGGGCTTTATAGACGGATGGGGGAATGTTGCTCTGTAGGAGGAGCGTCATGGATTGTGCAACTTTTCTTCTTCCTTCTTATTGTCTTCTCAAGAACTTCCAAGCACCATTGAAGTTCGCATTGTAGATAAACTACACTGTAACTGAAGGATTATGTCTGGCACCAGCATTTCCTGTGCACCAACCATTGGGTGATTCCACAGCTGTTTTTGGTTAATCAGGTCTATGCTCTGATCACATTCAAAGTAAGAAAGACCTCGAACAGGAAATGTCTTGTGACATGGTCAAATCTCTTCTTGCAAGGTTACAACAAGGCAGTGAAAACAGTGAAAGTCGTTGTATATTACTGTTATTCTGTCAAGCACATGAATAAAGCATCAACACGTCGTATCCAAACAGAATATTGAATTCTATGTTGAACATCTTGTTGTAAGCCCCATATGATGTCTTGCTGGATGGATAATACTCTTTGTACATAGTAAACAAACATCTATTTGATGTTTATTTCTTCTGGCAGACATACTTACTTTTATTTGACCTCTATTGCGTGCAACTGAAGATGCAACAAACTGTTGCTTAGGCGAAACATGCTTAGCCCGCCAAAAGTAGTTCCACGTGAATTCATGGAAGAACCACTGAAGTCCTGGACTTCAGTGGTTATTGCATGAACACTATATTTTCTTTTCATTATAACTTTGGACTGACGTTAGTTTTCTGAAAAAGGAACTTGTCAATACATGCATGCTCTATATCATTAAGAATGGCAGGACACAGATAACTAAAAAATGTCAAAAATGGACTCTAGTGGTTTAGACAAGGCTTGGAATTCTAAAAGAGCTCTAGAAATCACTGTTAGAAGCAAATCATGTAACAATTTGCTAACCAGAGTTTCTAGACTAAGTCGACCCCCCTGAAAACGAAAATCGCGGTTAGCAAGCTGGATTTTTAGCCGTTCCATGGGAAAACAAGATGGCGGACAAAATGGCTGCCAATTGCTTCAAATAAATAAAAGTAAAGTATTTTATGTGATAGGAAGACGGTTTTAGATTCTAAATTAAGACTATAGGGTCCAAGGAATGCAATGGAATCAAAAACATATATGTAGCACTGCAAGAAAATCAAAATGGCGGACAAAATGGCGGCCAGAATCTTAAATGGCTATAAATTAAGTTCTGTATGCAATAGAAACATGATTTCAGAGTCTAAATCAACATTTTCGAGGTCAAGGAATGCGATCGAACAATGGTCAGATATGTAGCTCTACACAAAAACCAATATGGCGGACAAAATGGCGGCCAGAAACTTAAAATGGCTATAGGTTAAGTCATGTATGCAATGGAATCATGATTTCAGGGTCTAAGTCAACATTTTCGAGGTCAAAGAATGCGATGAAACCAATGTCACATATGTAGCACTGCAAGAAAACCAAGATGGCGGACAAAATGGCGGCCAGAATCCTAAAATGGCTACAAGTGAAGTCATGTTTGCAATCGGAATTTGATTTCAGTTTTTTTTACCAGGTCTTTGCGAGATGGCATCTGGGGCCCGTGCTGTGGAATTTATCTACAATGTTCCCTTATTTGGCCTGAAATGATCATTCAAATTATCACAATTTCCTCAGCCAGTCTTAAACCAAAAAGCATTCTTCAAAAGAAGACCGACGAAGTTTTCATGCAGCACAATTATCACAGCGAATCAAGCATACTATCCCATCATCTGCATGGCATCTGGATCTAGCATCAATATCGTGCCATGAGCTTCCCTCAAAACCACTGGCATGGGATGCTTTCTGAAAAGCAAATTGTCCGGTCAGCAACTTTTTAACAGAGGCAGGCATGGCATTTATTTTTAATATTTTATGTAGGATCTCTTCAAGGGAGGTTGCTCGGTATCAACCCCGACATAGCCACGACTAAATGCATGGGACAGTTTTTAGATTCGTAAGAAACAGAGTGAAGTGACCCATGGATGGATAACAAGTGCTGTGAAAAGGGGTGGACATTTCAGGTTGTTGAACCAGCCACAGAGAATGAACGTCGCTGTCGAATAACAGAAGCTCAGCTTGGTCCGCCAACCGAAGAGTCGATCGACGCTGGACACCCGTGTTGGAAAACAGAGTTCCTGCAGTTAAAATGGACTAGTTCCTCAACGCATTGCCTAACCAACACAAAGACTCTGTAGGCAATCCGCTGCGGGGAAGAGATCCAATGCAAGACATCTGCATATAATATGAGATATGACCAAATTTTGCGATATGCCCAATAAATTGTGTCGCAATTCATAAAACCAATTCCAGATAAATTATTGATGGGCAAGCAATGGTACACGTAATGCTTCAAGCAATAGGGACCCTCCAGATGTGAAGACATACGGTGACCTGGCAGATACAATGGTTGCCCATGTAAAGGTACTTTCGATTGGCTACAAGAGGGTCAATAATGTTTGTCTTGGATAGGTACTGGACCTGGACATTGCTTAGAAAAAGGGGAGCCATACAGAAATGGTGACTATAACCACAGCTTTGTCACTGTATTGAGTTTTGAAATAGCGGTAATCCGTTGTCGGAAAATTGGCTGAATGTTCTTGGTATGCCTGAAAGCAAAGGTGATCTAGCTTCATTCCTGTACATTCAGCTCTCAACAGCCACATTTGGATATTTGGAGATACAGATGCAGCTGTTGCTGGTGGTTCCTTGAAGGAAGAAAAGCATGAAAAGGTGTTGCCTACTACCGGGTCAGATGTACATGACTTATATCTAACCATGTTTGGGTGATGGCGGGAATATCAGCAAAGCGGGAGTTGAAGGGAGTTCATCCAATTCAAGCAACTATGAAGAAATATATTGGCTTTTCTTGCCATAACTGGATGTGCTGTGATATTTAGCAGGAATGAACTGAAAGAATGCATGAATAACCTACTTGGAGACTTCTCACTTGCCTTTTACATTGGAAAAATTATCCTATAAGCTCATTAACAAACTGTAATTTGGAAAAAGCCTATCTTCCATATATTGATGCTTAGACACCATCCACATTGGGATGGAGTGCGGTAGAAGAAGGTAATCTTTACTAGTGTGGCCTGCATGCTACTGGTCCTGCGCCGCAGTCACATTATAGAGTTTATCTGCAAACCATGAGAAGTTAATAAGCATAGCATCGAGCCCTGTTGCTATCGAAGTGTGATTTGCCGTGTACACTTGTAAACGTACAATTGCAGGAACAGCAACAATGTCTTAATTAATTCTACTCTACATACATAGCAGTCAAGTCATGAAACATTGCAACAGTTGATAGGACAAGTTATGAAACATTGAAGCATGAATATTGCGCCAGCAATAGTTAAACTGCAGTGCAATCATAAGCTACTAAAGTATTTCCACTAAACAATTTCACTGCGTTAAGCTCAATGGTATGTATATAGAAGATAGAATGTGACTTTCTTGGAATTATTTGACCAAGAAAACAATAACTAGTCCAATCTGAAGTCATGTCTCTATCACATACATTCAGTACGGTACATCATTTATAGCCAGTTAAAGCTGTTGTCCACCTTTTTTCTGGCAGTGTCACATAACATATAAAGTGCCTTTAACTAAATCACATTCCTTGACTCGGAAAATTTTCATCTACATTCTGGAATCATATTTCCATAAGGTATACAGAACTTCACTAATAACCAATTCAAGGGTATGACCGCAGTGCGTTTGTAGGCGGTTCATTAAAGTATAAACTTACTTACTTATTTTGTCCACCACTCTGATTTCCGTGCAGTGCTACATAATTATGTGACATTGATTCCATTGCATTCTTTGACCTCGAAACTGTTGACTTAGACCCTGAAATCATGATTCCATTGCATACATGACTTAACCTATAGCCATTTTAAGTTTCTGGCCGCCATTTTGTCCGCCATATTGGTTTTTGTGTAGAGCTACATCTGACCATTGTTCCATCGCATTCCTTGACCTCTAAAATGTTGATTTATACTCTGAAATTATGTTTCTATTGCATACAGAACTTCATTTATAGCCGTTTAAGATTCTGGCCGCCATTTTGTCCGCCATTTTGATTTTCTTGCAGTGCTACATATGTGACATTGGTTTCATCGCATTCTTTGACCTCGAAAATGTTGACTTAGACCCTGAAATCATGATTCCATTGCATACATGACTTAACCTATAGCCATTTTAAGTTTCTGGCCGCCATTTTGTCCGCCATATTGGTTTTTGTGTAGAGCTACATATCTGACCATTGTTCCATCGCATTCCTTGACCTCGAAAATGTTGACTTAGACCCTGAAATCATGATTCCATTGCATACATGACTTAACCTATAGCCATTTTAAGTTTCTGGCCGCCATTTTGTCCGCCATATTGGTTTTTGTGTAGAGCTACATATCTGACCATTGTTCCATCGCATTCCTTGACCTCGAAAATGTTGATTTAGACTCTGAAATCATGTTTCTATTGCATACAGAACTTCATTTATAGCCATTTAAGATTCTGGCCGCCATTTTGTCCGCC